>JAPYZD010002674.1:0-21819 GCA_030522725.1 Ichneumoninae sp. B BG-2022a
ACAATCTTTTCAGCACCTTTTATATGCTAGAATTTTTTCAGATTTTTTTCTCATCGAGAAGTGTTTGTAATCTTTGTCTTTTTTCTCCCGAACTTAGGCAGCGTCAGTCATTGTGCTAGTACTACCTTAACGCATTTGATTGGTGCAACACATGTAATAGTGTCTTGCGAGTTGTTTTAGCACATTTGACAGCACGCTTGTTTTTATGGTGTGTATGAAATCCAGAAAGCTCGTGTGATTTAATTCACGATAAACCGGATGACGACAGAGCGAAGAGAAGGAACGAAAAAAGAGAGAAGTATCGCTAAACCGACGGCACGATACATCTCTCGAAAGGCAATAAGCACGAGTGACTTGTCCTTTACGTTTCACGTCATAAAAAAAAAAAATTGATTGGCATCTGAGCCTTGTCGGTCCGACGGATTAGTTCGTTGGATATAGACAGAGAGAGGCTCCATTGAAATCGGATTGTTTCTGGGTCTCCTCTCCCGAGCCCCGAGGTATTGAGCGAATGAGGGAAGATTGTCCGGTGAAGCCGAAGATTCGTCTGCTACAGTGGGCACACTCGAAGTACGGCTGTGCAGCCTCGGATACGGATCGATTCTCTCACTATTGCTCATTAACCGATCTCGCCCGTATTCCCAAGATTATTGGTTATCGATATCTGTCGCTCGAGGCGGCTGTCCGCTCAGCGAAAGAGACCGCGGCGCAGGAACGAAAGCGATGTAAAAGTTAGAGAGAGCCAGAGAGAAATGTGATAAGCGATATAAGCTGGATGGCCGTCTCCCCGGCAACGACCAGGACGCGCCCGATGGGATCAATTTTGCCTGGAGGAAATATTGGTCGCTTGGTCGCTACACCATTGCCACGCCGCCCTTGCATATTGTTGAACGACAATGTCGCAGTCGTTGTTTCGCGTCGAACGTTTCATTCTCTCGACCTCGTTCGGGCCTCTAGAATGAAAAGTCTAGACCGGCAGTTTCGTGGAACTCTCCAAGCCACCTTCGGGTCTCGCTGCCCCTTCATCCTGAAAACGGACACAAGAGAACCGACAAACTGGCAAAGGGGCGAGAGACTCGTGTCGGTCCCGGTCAGCCGCCAGGGAAGTCGGAGAAGATGAAAGATCGGTGGGAAGAATAGAACCGCGAGGGGAGAGCCGAAGGAAGTGCAACTTCCGGTCGGTGAGAAGGAGGGTGTTTCCCCCTCCGTGTACCAGCCTTTGATCCGACCTCGGTTAACCGCCGGACGATCCTTGCACTCATTCCAGCTTCTGCGCGTCCATCGTTCAGGCTCACCTCAACGTACTTCCGTTACTTTCTCCTTCGTCGTTCCGCAGACGTCTCTCATCCCTCGCTCCGACTTTCTCTTCCTCCGACTCTATACCTGCTTTTACAATAAGGGGCTTTTGGCACGAGCAACCGCGGTCTCCATCCCGGTGTACGCGTCTCACCGCGAGTGTCTTTCATTCCCCGCAAGCTTGGGATTTCCTCGTTTCCGGATTCGATCGGTTGTCAACAAGATGCTTTCGCGACCCGCCGACCTTTCGCCTTGGCGCGGCCAGTTCTTCGTCTCATTGTTCTGCGACATTCTCAGCGCAACGCCATGCGCATTCACTCCGTTCACTGTGGCACACGACACGAATGCTCATCCGACGTTGTACGAGAATGCGTCACTTCCGGTTTGACAAACTCAGCTTTTGAACGGAAATGACGTTACAGACGAAAACGTCACTTCCAGTCGAAAAAACGAGATTTTCAAACCGGAAGTGACCTCATAACGAAGTCTTCCAAATTCTTATCTGGAGGTGAGGCGCCCGATTTCTAGCAATATATTATTCGTGCAAGGATTTACAGTGCGGCAGAGAGTTGTTTCGATTCTGCCACATTTCCTATGGGCAGTGTCCAATCACATCGCTTCGGCTAAGCTATTATGTTCCGACATTGACCCAATTTGTCTTCACAAAATGTTCGATTATTTCCGAACGTTTTTCACAGATCGAATATTTTACAACGACGTACATACATATATGCATATTCGAGATCGTTAAGTTTATCGAAAAATGGAAATTTCGAGCTGCGAGTTATATTTTTTGGGCAAACAAGTGCATCCGTCATTTTGCACGGTGAAAAAGCTGCAATAAATTCCCGTGGCGTTCTTACGCACTTCGGCAAACGTTCCACACTCAAGGGTCGAGCTTATCGATCGATGCGTCCGAAGGCATGACGGTACACGCGAGCAAATCTGATGAACACATCGATAGCAACGCCTATCGATCTTTGCATTTACGTGCATCGGAGCGCAATATATTGTCAATAGAATGTAAATCGATGTACCGAAGAGAAGCTTCACAGGAATTTACGTATCAAAGCTTACTCGTGCACTCGGTGGACTTTTGTTGGCTAGCATCGACAGCCGTGTAACGAATTTCCTCCGTCAATGACATTCCATGATTTATCCGTCACGCCGTCGTGCGGGATGCAACAAATGGATGTTGTGCATGGCTCATTCAGACGTCGAAGGCGCAGACCGCAATTTATCGCGCCCGTAAAGAGCGTATGTGACGTCCGTGTTTGTGACTCTCATAAAGAGGCAGAGTATGAAAATCAGGCATTAGTTTTGATTCATGATAGGTTGACTTGTCTCTCTGTAATATAAAAAAATTCCGCCGTCGCCACCGTGTTCGAGAATCAAGTAGGCCGGGGTCAAATGAAACACACTGGCAGGGCCCAAATGAAACAGGAGGCGGAAGATTGTAAGTCCGCTTAAGTGGCCCCTCAACCTCAGATACAGTAGTAGGCAATTGAAGTGGAAGAAATTTTGTATACTTCGTATACGTGAAAGGCTCCAACTTTTGCCAAAACTGGCGAAAAAAATCGTGTTTCACTTGAATTGTCTACTAGTGCATTATAATTCCTTTTAGAGACTAGGGTGGGGTTGGATCGAGTAAGGATTGATGTGTCACTCCAATTCAGTTGACAGGTTCAGTGATTTGAGTAGATTTGATTGATTAGTTTACCGTCAATTTCTGTCCCTTGGGGCGTTTCTTGGTCTTGATTATCCCAAGTCCCTATTCAATATAAGTTTCGGAGAGACTCATAGGGGCGCGCAAGACGCGCGACCTACCAGAAGCTCTAGTTTATTATATATATATAAGGGCTTAAAAAGAGGGCATTGGTCCGTGTCCGCTGACTTACAAAAACTCCACTGTACGCCAATCCCCGTGTTATAAAATAATGAAACCCCAACACTCGATGCCGAGTTTCGTTTCCCCGCAAAGAACGGCATAAGAATTTGTCACCGTGTAGATTTATTTAGCGTGACACTCCCGACGGAGAATACAAGATAAAAATGTAAATGGTTTTTCCTGGATGTTGGGTTGAGAGTTCCGGAGACGGGGGGTGTGGGAACGCCGTCGACAAAACGATATTGAATATTCGATACACGCCAGGGACGTTTTGAATGGATCTGAAATAGCCCGGGTGATAGACACGATGGATATTTGGTAAGCGACGGGAGCGGGGAAGTTCTCACTCTCCACTCTTTCCCCGCTTCCTCAATAGAAATAGAGTTCGTGACGTATCCGTTAATCCGACGTCAAGCCGGGCGCGCGCGCGCGCGCCTCGTGTGTTCGGATAGCAGGAATATAGATTTCCACAAAGCGCGGCGATGGTTTCCGCGAAGCACTTCTGCGCTCGATCCTCCGACTGCGAACCCTTTCTCAGTCGCAAGAGGATTTCCAGTTGCGAATTTTGCCCCGGCCATGCTTGCCCTCCGAATTCCCCTCGCGGGGAGGAAGTCCTCATTCATTATCAGAGCAGTTGCAAGACAGGGGGGGGGTGATTAAAAATGTGTGCAACAGAACGTGAAATTGAACGGACGAGAGGATCGTCGGAACGGAACATCAAAACCCACCTAACGTGCGTGTATTATACAACTGGAACGTGTGTGGTTCGCGAATTCCCGGAGCTTTGATCCCAACTGGTTTACGATGCTGCGCTGTTTTCCATTCTGTACACGGTGCAACTTCGGCTTTGATCTCTCGATCCCGCGAATTCGTAATTAAAATTGTGTGATGAGCCACTCGAAACAAATATACGGTTGACGAGAGAGCGATGGAACGCCGGCAACGATCAGGGTTCCCGTTGACAAGCTTCTCCGCTTACCGTGCATGATCCTTCGTCCGGAGATTCAACGTTGGTATAATCAGAAGCTTTGTGGACAATATCGCCATAATAGAATGAAAGGTAGAACGCCTGTCGAAATTTTGCCTCGGCTTTTATCGCTCGTTTATCGCTTTGCACCTCCCGTCTTTAAGGTAGTACTAGCGCAATGACTGACGCCGCCTAAGATTCCTTGAGAGGAATAAAAGAGCATTACAAACACTTCCCGATCGGATAAAAGTCTGAAAAAAATCAAGCATATGGAAGATGCTGATAAGATTGTTCGTCCATAATAATGACCCCAAAATATTATTCGTTTCCTTTATGTTAAAATTTGTTTAATATCGTAATTTTCAATTATTAGATAAAATTCTGAAAAAATTCATATGTATTTAGAAAAATTAACAAATCATTTTCGTAAGAAAAAAAATTGGTTGCCAGGTAATTTGTTGCACAATTTTTTTTTCAGTAATTTGTTATGAACATTCTGAAATTATTATTATGCACAAACAATCTTTTCGGCACCTGTTATATGCTAGAATTTTTTCAGAATTTTTTCTCATCGAGAAGTGTTTGTAATCTTTGTATTTTTTCTCTCGAACTTAGGCGGCGTCAGTCATTGTGCTAGTACTACCTTAATTCCCGTTCCGGACTGTCCCAGCGGAATGTCATCCGTTTGGGTCCCTCGGAGTTAAAGTCCTATTCTCGTTTGACTCGCTCCGTTGCCGACGAATCTGCCTCCTAGACCCTCGTACTCGAGTTCAGCGTCTACACGCTCGTAAGCGTGAAAGTAAGATCGTGGTTGGGTCCGGAAAGTGGCGCAGTTGTTGGGTTCCCTGACCGGGAGATACGGAGCATGGGGGTAAAACAGGGAGACGGTTTCGCGTCGTGTCCTAAACCCACAGTGGAACGGACACTGTCTGCAACGAAGGGGCATGCCGGATTGTTGGCGAGGGAAACTTTCGGTGAGAAAGGGACGCGAACGGAAGGCAACCGGAGGCAAGCACGGGCTGCCGGTGAAGGAACGAGATTGCACCTTAAGAGGGACACGTTGGACGATTGTCCGAATCTTGATATTTCACTTGGCGCTCGGCCCTCGAAAGTGAACCGGAACGGATTCCTGCGGCCTCGCCGCTCCGCCAAACTTTGAGAAACGGCGGAGCTTCCGGGGATTTCCCACCGCTGCTCGCAGGCTTGATCTTGATTCGAGATGAATAGGCGAGATCCAATGGTTTCCGCATTCCTTCCTTCTGTTCTCAACCCCACAAAATGTTATTTCGCGATGCCGCTACAACGCACCTCGTTATAAGTTGTTCGGCCCGTTCGCGCTTCGTCACCGTTAACATCGCCGGCGGACCACGGAATTTTGCAAATACCCGCGATGCCTGCAGCGTTGAAGCATTCCGCGTATGTTTCCAATTGAAATTTGTGCTTCAGACACAAATATTTGGGGTTCCGTGGGGTGGGGCGGGGGTGGAGGGAACAAACGCAGGCAGGCATTAATACCAGCTTCAGGATTTCCCAACGACGAGTTGAGAATTTCGGTTACCCCGCTTCCCTTCCGGTTTGCCCAACGTATATTACTTTTTCTCGCCGATGAGATTATCCTGCAACGCACCCTCGATTGCGCAAGCCCCGGGGCTTTTTCCTCGCCCGCATTGTGCCGCGTCATACGCGCACAACTATAGGGGAGACCGGGGCAAAATGGCACAGCGGGGCAAAACGGGACTGTGAGAGCAAAACTCAATTTTTCAATAATTTTTGGATGCCCAATTTTGTCCTAACGATACATCCAGCCACCATTTCAGAGTTATTGGAGAATTCCGTTTTATCTCATTATCCCGTTTTGCCCCGGTGTCCCATTTTGCCCCGCTCTCCCCTATCTCATATTACATCCAACATTTTGATATACCTCGTGAATCAGTCCGGAAACTATTTGGAAAGTATTGCGATGCATTTCCGTGAGATCAGCGACACGATGCTTCCTCTCTTGGGTCTCTTTATTTCTCGCCACTTCCGAGAGTTCATAAATTTTCATTTTCGTTTCTTATTGCACCAGTTTGTCCCACTCGCCGGCTTCAACGTTGAATCGTGTCAGGTCGGATTTTGAAATCTGTGATGCAACTGCCGAATGTGAGATACGAGGACGTCGAGTGCAGGGCATACGGGAGAGTGGCTCGTTCGGTCTTGTGTGCCTTGTACCCTCACGTACTTTGACGCACAGGAAGCGCATGGCTCCGGGTCGAGGAGATCTCTTGAAATCCGGACCAGCGTGTGTTTCTGCGAGGTTCGCGAAAGCCACGGATGGACGCACCTTCATACACAGGCCGGACCGGACCGTAAAATCCTTTGAAACGTCACTCGTCGGTTCGCGATGGCGATCCGCCGACGAGGATCAAAATCTGAACTCATGTTTTAACGATATGTAGGGGAGAGCGGGGCAGAATGGCACACCGGGGCAAAACGGGATAATGAGATAAAACGCAATCCAAGAACTTTGAAATGGTGGCGACGGTGGTATATGGGACAAAACGGGTTTAAAAATCTGGATGTATCGTTAGGACAAAATTGGGCATCCAAAAATTATTGGAAAATTGAGTTTTGCTCTCACAGTCCCGTTTCCCCTATGCACTCTGCCGCATTCGCCGGATTCGTTTCTGGTGACAGACACGGACTTATTCATAGTTCCTCCGGATTATGGACGAGTTCAGCGTTTGCTGACCAGACGAAACAAAAACCATCTCCCTTTCCCAATTGTCGGTTTCTCTGACGCTCGTTAATTTAGTGGCTATGCGCGAGCTCCGGGTCGTCGATGCGGATGGTCGTCAGAAAGCCAATCAACGTTTGGACACGGGAGCCGAGGATCGAATCACTGCGACTGGGGAAATGCTGGTGCTTTCTCGTTGCTCTGTACGTGTCCGTATCCTACATGCATGTACATGTATATTCGCTTTCTGGCGCTCTTTCGGTCTTGGTGCCGCCCTAACTCCGCTCCCCGACGAAACCCAATCTCTGCTGTATGACTCCACCGGCCATCGACTGCGTCACCGTGTACATGAGAGATACCGTGTCTCCAACAACGTTTACGCAACGCAGAGGTGTCGCCGCCGGATTTAATACCGACTGCTACCACGTATTACGCTTCCGCATCTGGTTGGTCCTTCGTTAAGCTACACAGTGTCCTCAGTCGATGCATTTCGTTATGCATCGACAGACGACTTCAAAGTGCCCAACGGAGATTCGCTTTGATTAGGTGGAGCAAGAGTTCCGTAAGTACATCCATTTTGCCAGTAACTTTGAACTGATGCGGAGTTCAGTCGATGAACTGATGCAGAGTTATTCGTTTGCCTGATTTTTCCGCTTCTCGTGCAGGTGTGCATTTTCGATTGCGGTAGGTAAAAAGACGGAATTGTTGAATCTGTGGGGATCGACTATTGCGAGCCGAGCGTTAATCACGGCGGTGCCTCGGTCGTCGTTGGTTTCTCGGCACAAACATGCAAATCACGCAATTAGTAAATATACACGAAGCGGAGGGGCGGGTGAGGAGGTGAGAGGTTCATTTGCACGCCAGCAAGTTTAGACGCTCGTCTATTCCGCCAGCCTTGTTATCTCAGGCATGAAATTGATCTGGTAAATATATGCCTCGGTGAGGGAAGTGGCCTGGCGATCTTCGAGTCCCGCTGATAGTTGCCGCCGAGGGGATAATCAATGTCCTCGTTTGCCACTGACGCGTACGGAGATCTCTCTCGGTCTCATGGGAATGCCAAAGTTTTCGACGGGGTGAAGATCAGTCCCTAGTGACGAGCAGTCCTTTGTCCGATTACGGTGACAGCGTTGATGAGGTCCCTTCCTCGTGTCCAATCTTTGGATAAGTGGAAGCTCTCGGATTCTGGTCGTCCCTCGAAAACCAAAAGTTCTCTTGGTTTTCCTTGGATTTGATGCACTACGGCCAGAAGCTTTTTGATTTTTCTTCGTCCATGGTATGGATCGATGATGCTAATAGTTCTCTTGGTTTTCTTGATTTTTATGCACTTTGGCCGCAAGCTTTTTGATTTTTCTTCGTCCACGACATGGATCGATGATGCTAATAGTTTTCTTGGTTTTCCTTGGATTTGATGCACTATGGCCAGAAGCTTTTTGATTTTTCTTCGTCCATGGCATAGATCGATGATGCTAATAGTTCTCTTGGTTTTCATTGGATTTGATGCACTTTGGCCGGAAACTTTTTATTTAGTCGTCGTTCACGGCATGGATCGATGATGCTGATAGTTTTCTTGGTTTTCCTTGGATTTGATGCACTTTGGCCGGAAACTTTTTAATTAGTCTTCGTTCACGGCATGGATCGATAATGCTAATAGTTCTCTTGGTTTTCCTTGGTTTTGATGCACTATGGCCGGAAGCTTTTTGATTTTTCTTCGTCCACGGCATGGATCGATGATGCTAATGATTCTCAGCGTTACTAAGCGGCACTTCGACGGTGAAAGGTGGGGACGATAGAGATTGAGGCGCACTACATGCCGAGTGAATTGCCGGGGGATCGATGGAAACGTGAGGGCGCAAAGACTGCATGGATTATTGTGCAACTCTATCCAAAGTACCTCTGCAGAATTGCATTATCTTATAAACGACATTGAGAACTTGTCCTGAGAGCTTCTACCGGTGTTGTGCAATCAGAGGTGTTTACAAATTTCCAACGTTTCCAGTACGTCATAACGTTGTACCGCATATAATGTACTAATTATCGAAGTCTCTCAAATGCACGAGTTTAGATCGGAGAGCTCGTTTGGTAATTACCGATCCGGAATCTTGTTGCGTTGTTGGTGTTGCATAAAGTTTGTGAGGCAGCGAACCAAGACACACGCGCCACGCGTCAAAAGATTCTCATTAATGTCTCGGCCTCGACGTTATAATGTTTCACACAACCGTGTATTTACAGTGAAAATGTTGCTAGACCATGAAGCAACAAATAACCCTGGTACGCTATTACCATCCTGTCCCCGAGTCACTTGTAATGCCTTCGTAATTGTGTATTGCCAGGAACGGCGCTCAACCGAGTTACGTCAGTTACCGTTCCCGGGTACGCTCCTGCTTCGAGAAAAGTGGTGTTCTCATTCCACTGTTCTCCGCGTACCTTGCACATGACGGCGTCTCCGTTGAAATCGTCCAGACCTTTGCCACTGTATTACTTAAAAGGAAACACCGGAAACAATAAAACGTTTAACGGACTGTAAACGCGGTTGATTCGGCTGCATTGCTGAGTAATTTATAGATCATTGACACGAATTAGCTATCGACACTGCATGGATGAGGTCAACTCTTTGATTGAACTTGGTTCGGGTAAATAAATAGTGGATTACGTTTTTTCATGGCGTGACATTTTTCAACATTGAGTCACAGAGCGTGAAAGTTAAAATATCTCAGAAACTTCCCACATCTGGTTCTTTGCTACTGCGTTACTTAAAAAATAATAATACCAAAAACAATGAAACGTGGTGTCAACTATAAACGTGGTGAATTCGACCATACCATTGAGTAATTTATAGATCATTGACACGACTGAGCTATCGACACTGCACGGATGAGGTCAACTCTTTGATTGAACTTAGTTTAGGTAAATAAATAATGGATTGCCTTTTTTTCATGGCGTGACATTTTTCAAAATTGAGTCACAGAGCGCGAAAGTTAAAATATCTCAGAAACTTCCCACATCTGGCTGTTTCCTACTACGTTACATGAAAAAATATAATACCAAATTAAAAGGAAACGTCTAGTCAACTATAAACGTGGTGGATTCGACTATACTATTTATTTGAGTGAACTTAGTTCACTTAAATAAATAATGCATTACGTTCTTTTCCATAGCGTGTGAAATTTTCCAACATCGAGTCCCACAGCGCGAAAGTAAAAATGTCTATTTCAGGAACTTCCGACACCTGACTCTTTTCGGAATCTGTTCGAATACACTATACATTTATTCCGGAAACTTTATTCCCGAGTGATATAACGTTATTTCTACTTTCCGAAGGACGAGCCTGATTCTCCCCGTTCAGTCCTGCGGTCAAGACTTCACGCTCTCTATTCGGTTATAAAATGTTCAGCTCCATCGACTGAAGGAACTAACTTTTCATTGAACTTCTGAAATTGTATGCAAGCACTAGCCGGGCGTTGTGTTGCACTGGGAGCTTCAATATCAGAGTCGAAACTTTTCCAGTTTATGTCGAAGGGAAAAGCAATATTTCGCGATGGAACGGACTGAGCATATTTCGAAACTCTCATTCGAAAAGGGAGGAGCAAGATATGCGTGCCCGAGGCAGAAATGCATAAAGGCGACAGAACTGTATCGGCTGCCGCTTATACTTTATTTACAATTTAATTGCAGCGTTGAGCGCAATTCTTGTCGACGAAACGTCGGATTAATTTTTTGACGTAAAAAGTCGCGATCTCTCACCGCTAGGAGACTGCCGTGAATCTGGAGCCCCGACTACTCTACATTCTGATGAAGTGCGAGTGCATGGTGCATGTGATGCGAATAACCCTTGACTCGCTCGCTCTCCCGCGGCTCCAACTTTCGTTAATTAAGGGACCGTTGAGATTGAGTGGACATGTCACGGCGTTGCGACTCTGCCGTGGGTGTTCGCAATAATCTAAAAATATCCGGTACACGACACTTTTTTAATATTTGCGGTGAAAGTTTAATAAACAAAAGCAAACATGTCGCGGAAGTCATTAAAGTTGAGCAATATTGGGTTTTAAAAGAAGGGTTTTACACATACAGCTCACATACCTAACTGGTAACTTGTAAACATATAAATGGGGTTCGATTGTTATGAATTTTGAAATTCCAAAAGTATTGAAAGACATAAAGCTTAAAAGTATTTCGCAAAAATCTAAAAATATCCGATGCTCAAAAATTTGTAATATTTGCGATAAAAATATTAATAAACAAAAGCAAAGATTTCGCACAGGAAACTGAATTTGAGCAATTTTAAGTTTCAAAAATAGTTGTTTTATAAATTGAGTTCACGTGCCCAATTGGTAACTGACGACAGACAACTGTAATCACATAAATGAGATCCGATCGGTATGAATTTTGAATTTCGAAAAGTATGGAAAGACACGAAACTTAAAACTGTTTCGCAATAATCTAAAAATCTCCGGTACTCGTAAAAGTTTGCTTGGAACGTATTAATAAACCAAAACAACCATTCCGCAGAAGTAACTAAACTTGAGCACTTTTAAGTTTCAAAAACAATGATTCATACATTGAGCGCACATATCTAATTGCTGACTGAAAACACATAACAGGTGAACAATATTTTTTATCGTTTTGAGTTTTTTCTTATTATCGATTTACGGCTACCAAACCCATTTCTCCAAATTTCATAGTGATCGTCGGTATGAAATCAGAGTGTCAAAGTATGGCAAAACATGAAACTTAAAGGGACCAACCGCTGGCTCCGGCGACCTGGTCGGGCCTTCGTTAGTGTGGGGGAAGCTGGCTTTGGCGTGGTGGAGAACAAGCATGTTTGAGGAGCCGGGAAGCTCGGATGACTGGGTATACTGTTGTGTTAAAAACCTCTTAGGATTATGCACGTGTCACTGAGATGGTTGTGGCTGTCGTTCCTCCCCGTTGCAGTCCCTCGTCGTTTATACTCTGTGGAAGCTGCAACCGCGTGTACAGAAATTTCGTGCCTTGTTGTGGGGTGGTCGCTGCTCATCGTCGAGAATCGCAGCCCGGCTCGGCACGACGTGCAAAGGAGACGAGAGGTCCAGCGAACTCGGTGGAACAATGTGCCGTGCTTGCGAATTCTCGGTCCCCCGCAGCGGATAAGATGGCGACCTAATTAGGAGGAACGCGGCTTTAATATAAATGTAAGGGAGGAATATATAAGTACGAGAGATGAGGCGGCGACACAAGGGTCGCTGCGAAGTAGCTTTGCGGAAGTGAAAAAAAAACTAACCAAAGCTAGACTCATAATGAGACGTTGACGGACGACGAAGAAGCACCCTAAGAAACGGAAGAAACTCTGAACTCCGGTGACTCGAGGTGGAAAGCGTGTAAGTAGCTCACGTTTTGTTGTGAACATCAATTACACACTAGCTGCATAATTCAGATGGCGGCCGCTGCAGAGTCGGACATCCTGCCGGCGGGAGAAAGTTTACCATCGCGATTCTTGGCGAACCGAAAATAGTTGGCTCACAGAGAGAACTAAAGATGAGATATATTTTAGTGTTTAAGGAAATGCTAAAAAGTTGGTTCCATGTTCACTTTTTCCCTAATTGGTCATCTTTTCTCATTTATGCTTGGTCCTACTTTTGTTTATTTTTCTTCCGTTTCATGTTTTATTATCTTTCCATTATTGCGCTGGCTTTGTAGACAGTAATGCACACTGGAGACCATTCTACAGTTTCGTGAGACGCGTTGTCGACGATAAAGACAAAGTTCAACGTCACCATTATAAACGAACCAAAAATTTTTGGCTCGGACGAAGGAAAAAAAAGATATTTCAATGTCCAACAGAGCAAACATGGAGAACATTTGCGGTCCGATCGAATACGTTACCATACACGTACGCCATGCTAAAAAGTTGGTCTCATTCGCTCGTTCCCTAATTAGTAACCTTTTCTCATTTTTTTTAATTTTCGCGAAGTATTCGCGAGTCTTGGCGAACCAGACACTTTTGGCTCGCACACAGAACAAAAAAAGAAGATATTTTAACGCCTAGCAAAGAAAATGTAGAGAACATTTGCGGTTCGATTGAACACGCAAAGGCCATGCTAAAAAGATGGTCCCATTCGCTCTTTCCCTAATTAGTAATCGTTTCTCATTTTTTTATGGTCCCTACCATTGTTTATTTTTCTTCCGTTTCGTGTTTTGTTGTGTTTCCATTACGTCTCTGGCTTTGTCACACGTTCTGTTCCTCAGAGTACACAGTAATGCACACTGGAGACCTATTCTACAGCTTCGTGAGACGCGATGTCGAGGATGTCACGCGTTACCCTGAGGCTATTGTCCCTACACCTCTGCGGCTTTGTCTGCTGCGTTAAACCTGCGCCGCACGTACCGCCGACTGCGGAATAGACGGATAGTGCGAACTCGCACGGATGGCTCGCAGTGTCTATTCGCCCCCGTCGCCGCGGCACACACAGTAACGTAAATATGAACGAGATCGTTCCGACGCGTCGAAGGGATCGGCAGGAAGATCGCAATGGGCGAAGAAGAGAAGCCCGGAGACCGACTGAAGGAGTTGTTACCGGCGGCTGAGCCGCCGGCTCGATCGATATTCAGATCTAAATGCAGATTGATGACGACTCCCGATCGATATTCGGCGGAGCGATATAACGAGAACGAAACGACAGGAATTCTCCGAGCTTTGAGCCATGCATCGATGCGTTTTCTTTATTTCTGGCCTACCGATTCCTCGCCACTGTGAATGATCCGCTTGTTAACCCGGCCTTCCGACGACGAAACACCGAGAGTATATTTCTCGAGGAAGCTTCCGCGCAGACTGTGCAGACGAGAGCCGCAAGATATATTTTTTTTTGCTCCCATTACTATATCCGTTCTCGATTAATATTCATAGGAATCATTGCTATTCACGAGTTTCGTCGAAGTTTTCATCAAGATTTTTTTATATCGGTGGGTAAATAGGTTTTCTTTTTTGGTAGTATCGGAAACGGGAAACGACGGCGAATAAGATTATCCGAGCTCAACGGTGAGTGCTCAGGTAACCGGCCCAGTTTGTGACCCTCTCCCAGTTTGTGACCCCAGGGTACATTTTTGACCGCTATAAATTCGGTTCACAAAAAAAATCAACTAGAGTAATGGCAAATTGAAGAGCGTTAAATGGTGTTTATTTTGGCGACACATAGTTTTTAAATTAAATGTTTAGTAATTAAATTTATATGCGAATGGTGCAACTGCAAAAGCTCGTTAGCTTTTGCAGTTGTAGAATAGTGCGTTTCCAATCCCAAGTAAATATTCAACCACATAAAACTTATATCGCAATGTGCAGCAAGAACCACTTTATCAATGTGAAGAAAAAATCAATTCAATCTTTTTCGTTGTTTGTACCTGAAATTTGATACTAAAATTACATAAGAAATGCAATTAGAACCGTAAGTGCAGAGTGAGTGTCAGAAAACGCGGTAGTAGACAAGCATTATTAAATCAATATTATGATAAAAATTATCGATTTTTTTACTTGCATAATAGGTGCATTTAATACAGAAGGTTTTTCATTTTCATTCATTTCAGTTTGAAAATATAATTCGTAATTACTAGAAAATCCACACCGCTGTTCCAAAAGTGTCACAAACTTCCCCGTTTACCTTAAAAAGAAACATCAACATAATTTTTTTTTGGTAATGCGTTTCATTTTTTTTTTTTTCATTGTAATTGCCGTTATTTTCGCCAGTCTCGACTCCGACGGCTCTCGAGTCTCCGAGGCTGAAGATCGATTCATCTCTCGGGACGACAGCCAGTCCTGGTGGTCCATCAATGTTGGATGCCGCACCATTACATTATAGATCGACGTGCATGCACGCCGGGGACAGGCAACGCTGCCTAAGTTACACTACTACTACCCTATTCTCGGTCTCCTCATAGGTTCTCTCGGCATATACTCTCCGGTAATGCATTCTTGAGAAGGCCGGCGCACTGGTAAGGGGAAAAGGGGAAGAGAACCTTTCAGACAGTCGGTTGTGGAAGCATTCGCGTGTGTATATATACCAAAGGCAGTACCGAGGGGTCTCTTTAAAGCGAAACTCGATCGAGACATATATATATACATATATATACATACACCCATAGTATCGCGCTTCGCTGTACACATTACTATGCACGCCCACTGGAATATGCAGCGAAACAAAATTTTCATACTCACAGTTCACTTTATGAAAATTCTTGTTTCGTAATATCAGAGACTAAAACAAGAAAAAGTGGGTATCAGAAATATGAAGTTTTGAAAAATTTCGTTGCTACGTCAGTTCGGTTCGAAAATATCATTATTCGACCGGAAGTGACGTCATTCCGGAAATATGTGACCTCCGGTTTGAAAATCTCATTTTTCAAAATAGTCACGTCGTACCGGAAATACGTAATTTGCGGGAGAAAAATCAGATTTTCAAACGGGAAGTGAAATTGCCCAATTGTACACAATATTCTGTAAAATTGGGCTGGTACACCTGGCTCGTATGTCACAGCGTCCTGCCCCAAGGATTAACGAGCGTTTTTTCTTCTTTTTTTTTTAAAACGAGGGATGATGATAATTGGGGGTCTCGCAAGCTTGTCGACTATTTGCAATGCTGAGTAGGCAAGTTTGGTACGACTTTGCTGGCTCGCCCGTTCGGATGGATTGGTCGAGAGCGCCGAGGCAGGGTAAGGCCGGGGGGACGAGCGGGCGGCCGAACCGGCAGGGTGCGCCGGGGAGAAGGTGTAAAAGCAAGTGGTACCCAATTAGCGCGACTGCACCGACTGTCCACCCCTAATTCATTGTCCATGTCTCTCACTCTCGGGCTCACTGTCTAACCCACTTTCACGCTTATCTGTTCCACCTTGCGTCTGTGTCTCTCCGTTCTCTCGCGTAATCCGCCCTGTACGTCCCTCACGGACACTCACCCTCACCGTTGCACCGACATCGCCTGGAAAACCCCCTTTGCTCTTCGCGCCCTACTCTCGACGAGCCGACTCGGTACTCTCGCCCTCTGGCTCCGATTTTTCTTCCGCATCCGCGAACTTTTTAGCCTTTTAATTTCGCGAGGTCGGATTACTCGCGGAGGGAACTCTCCGGAGTCTGAAAATTCTGGCTCTCGGCTCGTCGGTGGAAAACAAGATTAATTACAACCTCTCGCTGACACACATTCTGTTCCGGTCACGAGGCCGCGCTGGAGAATTCGTGACATTGTTATGCAATCACCGAACAATGTATAACAACGTTAAACCCGTCTGCGAATCGTAATGGGCTTTACTGTTCCGTAACGAACTCGTTAAAAGACACTTTTTCATAACTTTTTTTTTTGTTAAAAGGGTATGCATTAATTCGAGAAACGACGATTTTATGCCGTCATATCATCAACCGGAAATTGATCTCTAATTAACTCTGACGTTGAATTATCGGATTTTTCGTTAACTCGGTTGGTTTAAATGAAATCGTGATGAATTTCTTGGTGGCGCGGATTAAGCCGTACATATATTTGAGAAACACTTGGTTGCGATAACAGAAATTGCATTATTTTTCTCTGCGTCATAAGAAATCGCATTATTTCTCTCTGCGATACCAAAAATTATATAGTTTCTCTCTGTGATATCAGAAATTACATTATTTTTCTCTACAATATCAGAAATTGTATTATTTCTTTCTGCAATATCAGAAATTGCACTATTTCTCTCTGCGATATCAGAAATTACATTATTTCTCTCTGCGATATCAGAAATTAGATTATTTCTCTCTGCGTTATCAGAAATTGTATTATTTCTCTTTGCGATAATATGTTACATAATTTATATATCAACATTTTTAAATAATACGAACTTTAGTACAAATTTTCATAAGTTGTCATAACACAATGTATATATTTATTAAAGAGATCACGAAGGTGTAAACTCGATTATTAAGCAAGTACCGCGTGCTCCCCTAGGTGGGACGTACTTTTCCCGGATAGGTCAATAACGTCCTCTCGAATGTTCGGTACGTGACCGTAGACCTATTTAAGTATCAACTATTTAAACTCTCGAGCTCCGGCGTCTCTTCAATTATAACGTTATTCCTTCCCTCTCGTAGCGACCGTTTCTGTTCCACATAAATATTATAAAGTTTCCCGACGTCCAAGTTGTAACTCTCCGTAATCCTCTTCTTCGCGACCAGAACGTGACCTTTGTACCTCGTTTTTCAATCAAATTAACGAAACAGAAAACTCGAAAAGTTTCCGGAATTAAAAGTAGAAAAAAACGTGAAACGTGTTTAAGTAAAATGTAAGAAATTGGACATTTCGCTGGCTCGGGTCCCAATTCTTCCGCCCAGCTTTCAGCCGTACTTTGGTCCGTCTGTCTCATTGCCATTTTATCTCCTTTCCTTTTATCCCGCCGAGCATAACAATGGCGAAATCGATTTGCCCCCGGCTGGCACTCCGGCACCTCAAGATTCGAGCTTGAATCGTCGACTACGATGTAGAAGTGCAGGGGAAGAGTAGTCGGTAAAGGGTAGCCTTGTACGTGAATCCGGACGATGAAGATCGAAAAAGCCGGGATTTAATTAAGATGGAAGTAACTTCCGCTGCCCCGTCACTGTCTGCGGAAGATCCTGTGGCTGCTGCACTGCCACAGTTTCCCCTCCGGTTTTCACGGCTCACTTTCTCGACAAGCACGTGGAGGGAAAAAATGTACGAACTCACACGCACGAAGTAAAAATATTATATTACATAAAAATTTGATAATGCTTTTTACTCAATTTAATTAACGATGCTGCAGCCGAAATGTGGATGAAAAAAATATTGGGTGGAGGTTGGCGAGTACAGAGTAAAAAATAATTTCGTAAAATCGGAACACGAAGTTTCGTAAAAGTAATTTTGTTAAATAAATTACAAACTCGTCATTCGGATTTGAATATTACAAACCTGCTCTTTTAACAATTTGAGTTTGTACTTTTGTTTGTAAAATTAGAAAATTAACAGATAAAAAATTGTGAACGTTTGTGGACGATAAGTTGTTGTAAAAAGTACAAACTTTTAGTACTGTGTACGTTATTGATTCGCGAGTCCATAGGCAGTGGTCCACAATCACCATCCTCATCCAATTTCAATTATTCACGACCCCAGATGGATTTTTCGAGTACACAGTCGGCATTGAATGAGAAAAAAAAATGTTTTTTTGTTTTTCTGACTTTTGGAAATATAATTTTCAGATATACCGTGTTTCGCGTTTGTACTCCGAAACTTATTTCTGCCGCTGAGTTTTCCCGACTCCCTCGGCTTATTCCTATCCCGCCACCCTGTAAGACCCCGAGTATAAAATTACGAAAGTTTCCTCGGCGAAGTTCGCACTTAGCAATTTTCCTGCTCGCTCGCCCCGA
Source organism: Ichneumoninae sp. B BG-2022a (assembly GCA_030522725.1). Taxonomy (NCBI): domain Eukaryota; kingdom Metazoa; phylum Arthropoda; class Insecta; order Hymenoptera; family Ichneumonidae; species Ichneumoninae sp. B BG-2022a. The sequence continues at coordinate 18,230 of JAPYZD010002674.1, forward strand.
TGAATAAAAGAGAGATCCGCGCATGGCCCGGCGAACACAGATAAAAAGAGAAAATCCTCGTTCCGTCCCAATTTCGAATCCTTTCGTTGACCCTGGTCACGTAGCGAGCTTTTGATGTCGTCCTTCGTGCTGACTATTTAGTGCCGCTACTACGAGTTTAGCAGCCTCCTCGTGTCGTCGAACCGATGGACTTTGCACCGATCGTCACCTTGCGATCCGCCCTCGGTGCACTCTGTTCCCTGTACTAATGGCTATAAGATTCGGCGCGGTTGTTCAAAGTTTCCCCGTGCAATTCCCTGCAATCGGTTCAATTGGATTCTCCCTGTAACCTCCCGTTTCTCCCTGTCGTGTCCGCGTCGAGGAGAGAACTTTGTTACCCGCCGGTACAATCTTTGCCTCAAACGACCCGGCGCTCACCCAATTCCGCCGGACAATTTATCCACGTTTTGCATCGAACCATTTCATTACGATCGACACATTGTGCCATCGGGACGTTTTGTCATGCAAACGTCGCATGCATTTACTTTGACCCTTTGAAAGCAAGAATCTGTTAGAACTGATTTATCAAATTTACTTCCGGAATTCTCTTTGAACCTTCGTACAGCACACTTTTATAGCTGTTTATGAATTCACCATTGAACCTTCATGCAGTACACTTTTATAGTAGTTCATGAATTCACCATTGAACCTTCATGCAGTACACTTTTATAGTAGTTCATGAATTCATCTTTGAATCTTTGTGTAGCACACTTTTATGGTAGTTCATGAATTCATCCTTGAACCTTCGTGCTGCATACTTTCATAGTAGTTCATGAACTCATCTTTGAACCTTCGTGCAGCACACGCTTATGGTAGTTCATGAGTTCACCTTTGAATTTGTAGCACACCTTTATAATAGTGCATGAATCCATATTTGAACTTTCGTATAGCATACTTTTATAGTAATTCATGAATTCGTTGATCACTCCTCGATCTGCATTCAGACACAAAACGTCCCGCTTTCTCCGCATCCCGAACTAACTTTTTCCAATGGAAGCGTTTTTCCGGCACGGAGGAAGACATCAAAGTTCCATTTTCATTGCTCCAAACAGACAAACAATCAGACTCGACATTTTATTATGCAGTTACAAACATTCGCTAACTGCTTTCCTTCGACGAGGACCAGGTCGTTTCCGGCTCCGACTTTTCGAACTTTTCCCAATGGAATTGAGCGACTCGTTATAGCATATACCGTCTTCACGGCAGGTTACGAAAACACTGTTCTCTTTAATAACGTCACCGATATTAAAAGCGACTTTAGTGCGGCTCGTAACGAAAAATCGTCGGAGCAAGACGGACCTCGCAACGCTCGAGCAAGCGCACCAAAGTAACCAAAGTACCGAGTGCATCCGAACTATGTAGGATGGTTGAGATTCGAAAGAGAATGCTGCAAAGAATTTATGGTCGGGGCCTTTCCGATGCGAGTCGGGGACGAAGAATGAAGTGATGAATACTGGAAGAAACGACCAGAGCGGGGGAGCCGAGCATTGAAATAGAAAGACGGAACGAGCGTGGAAGGAATGCGGCAAAGTAGGAGTAAAATCGGTAGAACGAAGAAGAAGGAAGCTGCGCTTCGGACAGAACGCAGCAGAGCGTCCCGACGCTCGCAGCGGGCTGCGGGAAAGTTGCTGGTTTCAGGAAAAGGGGTCGAAGCGGTTGGGGAAGGTGATACCCCACCGGAAATTACGCTCTCCGCAGAGGCGGCGCTTCCGGTTCAGTGATATAAACGCCATACCGGGCCACACAGACTGCGCAACCCTCGTCTCGTCCCCCCCCCCCCCCGCCGCCCTCGCGGGGCACTTCTCCCCCCGTCGCCGTAAACTATTAGTTTCTGACAATATTTCATCGACGTTATTCTCGACTCGACGATGGAACTTCCTACCAATCGCCAGCCCCCTTAGTTGTCTTGCCGATGTATCGTAATACTGGCCGGCACTTCGCCAGTACTAAGTTTGGAACGATTCGCTATCTATTGTAACGCTTCAACATTTCTATCGGGAATTGGAAAATTTTTCGTTGTGTCTGCTGCTTATTAATTTTCGTGATTTATTGATGGTTTATTCATTTTTGTTGTCTATGAAAGGTTTATTAATTTGTGGTAATTCGTAACCCTAGAACTCGTGTATAATTTTTTCTATCTTCTAAGTCATGACTGGGGTACATATGTACCCCATGCGTTTCTTCAATGTACAGAGTCCTAAGAGCAGTAAATGGGCTTTGCCTCACATCAATTTCTTAGTTTTTCATAAGGGGGAAAATGGTGTGCGGCGAATTTAATTCTATTACAGTTTAGGGGGGGGGGGGGAATCAGTCTTTCTATCACCCGTATTTTGGTACCCTAAGCGCGCTGTGTTCTTTGCGACACAGGACGCACATCGTCAGATCATGGAACTAAGTTATCCTAAACGTCCCAAATCGATAATGTCAATTACTACTTTAGGAGCGCAGTTTGAATATTGTCTGGGGTAGTTTTGTACCCCAGACGAGTTCTAGGGTTAACAATTTATTATTTTTTGTTATTTATTGATGGTTTATTAATTTTTGTTATTTACTGATGGTTTATTAATTTTTATCATTTATTGATGGTTTATTATTTTTTTACTAATTATTTGTGCCATGGCTGCAGACATCGAGAATACAATAATAGTTTTTGTATTTTACGGAATGGCATTTCATGCTTACAACGATCATACTCGCTTGTCCGAGAGACAAATCGATTCTCCAGCTCGTTCGCAGGACCGGCGAGAGGTTGCGAAATAGGTGGAGCGAGAATAACGAGCTCCTGCTCCGTTAGTATTAATAGAAGAGAGGAAATGAGATTTTTTTTTAAACTCCGCTCGTACGACGGGAGAGTGGTATTCGCACGCTCTCGTTTATTTTTGCGATAATGAGTGGCCGCGCCGCGGCCCAGACCGCTTTGGCGAACGAACCGTGATATAATCGGGCAGGCTATAGCAAAATCGTTAGGACAACGATGAGCTTTTTTCTCTCGGCTCGCCGTTCGGGGAATGCGTGGAACGATCCTGTCCCGGACGAACGAACGAGCGTTGCCGACGGACAGCCACTAATGAGAAGAAAATTTTTCGAAATTTCGATGCGAACAAACGGGAAATCGTCAAAACAGTGCTCGTTAATTTTTCCATACACATCACTTTGCAGAACCAAATAAAAAAAAAATTAATTAACTGACCGTTCTTTTTTCTTGACACTGTTGCAGCTGGTCGGCGGAGAATTCGACATGGAGCTGAACTTTGTTATCCAGGACGCTCAGAACATCAGGCACATGTTGGAACTGCTCGACCATTGTCCCCCGAATCTTCAGGTAAGTCTCTCCGACTAAAGTCCACAGTGAAATTTCGTTTACTACAGTGAAAAAACGTCGAGATCGCGACAGAGTTAAGAAGGGAGTCTCGCTGCGCGCTGACTTCGCATAAGTTCGACAACAGTAAGACAAAATTGCAAGTACTTCTTGATGGTGTAAAAATCTGAAAAAAATCATGTATACTAAAGGTACTGAGAAGATTGATTTTGCATAATAATAATTGCAAAAT
>JAPYZD010002675.1:0-20429 GCA_030522725.1 Ichneumoninae sp. B BG-2022a
GATTCTCTTGATTCTCTTGATTCTCTTGATTCTCTTGATTCTCTTGATTCTCTTGATTCTCTTGATTCTCTTGATTCTCTTGATTCTCTTGATTCTCTTAATTCTCTTGATGTATTTTTGTTTTTGATGTTGTCGAAAACATCAAAAACATCAAAAACGTTGAAAACATTGAATCATTGAAAACATGGAAGCCATCATAGAGGGAATAACAGTAACAGGCTTTATACACCACCGTCGTAGAGACGAAATGGCACTTTCTCCGGAAGCTAATAGCGCCAACGTTCAATACGCGAATACTGGAATCATTCGTAGAGACATTCGCCACGCAATCGATAATCATGACCCGACAGATGAGGAAAGATTTGGAAGCCGGTGAATTCGATATACATCATTACGTATCACTTTGCACCCTAGACATTATATGCGGTGAGGAAAATTTGGATCGCTTGTGGGACCATCATTCAGACGACAGAGACTGTGTATTATATCAGGTTTGCGTTGTACTTGCAGAAACTGTTATGGGTATCAAGATGAACTCTCAGGGAAACTGTAGTCGCTACGCGGACGCAGTAGCTGGGTAACGAATTGTAAAAGCTCCGATTTTTCATTGATGTAACCTGATAAATCTATTTTTTCTTGCGCTGTTTAGTATTACCGAAACGATATGCAAGAGGTTTTTTCGCATCTGGCTACACTCCGACTTAATCTTCAGTCTGACAAAAACGGGAAGAGATCACAGCGAGTATTTAAAGTACTTGCACGGTGTGACGAACGACATTATTCGAAAAAAGAAAAGCTCTTACAACAAGACCCGAGTCAGAAACGAAAGTGAACGTAAGTTCGGACAAATGATGATTCAACGACTGTGAAAACTTCCCAAGTACCGCCTCAAAGCGCTTCAATGTCTATGAAAAACATTTTAGACCCAGAAAAAAGATTTATTCAAATCAAATAAATTTCGATCTTCAAATGACGTTTAGTAAGATAAAAGAAATGTTTCGTTGGCTTAAAAAAATCTTTATTACACTGTAAAAACAATTTGTTTGAAAATTAATGAACAGTATTGGAAGCTTTTTTACATAAACCGTTTCTGAGATTTCAAACACATGTGCGTTGCAATTTTACAGTAAAATTTTTTATTTCACAAGCGAAGTACATTAGTGCTTAATTAATATGAGTAATGTTAGCAAATTTCAAGTCCCAGTACATTAAATTTCCAATTTTTTTTAACAGTGTAGATTCAAATAACGGCTTTTCTTTACTTTCAGTAAAAAAATTTATCCGAAGTGACAATTTATTGATTTGTACTTTAAAATAAATGTTTATTCGACACAAAGAAATCGAATCATTGAAAAAACGATTTTTAATAGATATTTATTCGCGCCAAAGAAATAATATATTTGACACCAAGACAAAACACGGCTATTATCAATAAACAGAATAATACTATCAAACAAATAAATATATTAGAATTTAATCGATGCTCTATTAGGTTATGAATCAAATAAATATTTTTCTTCCTGCCTAATAAATTTTCTTTCATTGGAATAATTTTTTTTCTGGGTGTACAGACGTGCGGTCGACCACAAAAAAGGCTTTCTTGGATTTGCTGATTGTCTTGTCAAATGACAAAATACTAACGGACCGGGAGCTTCGCGAAGAAGTCGACACGATGCTGTTTGCGGTAAGAATTTAATCGATAGGATGCGCACTGAGAAAAACTTACATAGTAAATAGTTCCCAGGGGGGACGTCTACATTTTACAGTTACGACAATGACCAAAAATTATAGTTGTAACTATAATTATGGTTTAATCAATTGAGTATATACTATTACAAACTATCTATATAGACGTCCCCCCTGGGAAATATTCGTTATAGTAGGAAATACCATCCTTTTTCTCAGTGCGGGTGGATATGTAACGTTGGCGAAGCTGTCAGAGGCCATTTTTCCAGGGCTTCCATACCAATACAACGATCAGCACCTTCGCTATATTCATGCTCGCGAATAATCCCGAGATCCAAGTGAGTAAACTATCAAGTGTCCCGATAAAAATCTGCTGGCAAAGTTGTGTCACGGGGGGATTCGACCTTGCAGGAACGAGCGTATCAAGAACTTTGCGACATCTACGGCGACCAAGTGTTCACCGAGACCCCGGTAAAACTCGAAGATCTCAATGGCATGAAATATTTGGAGAGAGTAATACATGAGACAATGAGACTTTTTCCTGTCGTCCCAGTGATGTTGCGTCAGATTACCGGAGATGTCGATATAGGTTTGACCATCACGTTCTTGGAAATTAATAAATTCGAATGAGTGGGGCAAGTCGACCAGCCCTGTGACTCAGAGTTTCATCGATTTATATAAATATATAATAACAAAAATAATAAGTGCTACACGTAGTTAGTGCGTCGGCACGAAATGAAAATAAAAAAAAGGTGCAAAGTAATTTTCACATGGGTTCCTTATTTATTACATTTCGGCTTCCTCATGAAGGAAGCTGTGCGCAAAATTGTAATAAATATGGAAGCCATGTGCAAATTACTTACAAAATACTTCGTAGCACAAAAATTTCGACATCTTGTAAAATTGAAACCATCAAAATTTATCGCAATGTTTATTTGTAGAAAGTAATCGCTGATCGAAGTTTGCGGACTTTGTTGTTTTGAGGCAATTTTTAATCAATTTTTCATCGTTGATTACAAAGTTGAACCTCGGGTCCGACGTAAAAAAAAACTAATTTTTCGAGAAATTCACAAATTTCATGAAATTTAAACTATCAATCAGTTATTTTCCAAACTTAATACCAAACATTGTGCAGTGTTAATCCTTTCATCTTCCAAATTTGAGCTCAATACTTTCATGTTTACGCGAATTATAGCGTCTATCGTAATATAAAAAAAATCAAAATCTCGTAATATCTGACCGCTTGGATAGTTTTTATCAAATTCAATACCAAAGGTCTTTGATAAAAACATAATATTTATGTACAGTTTTAGGACGATAGCTGAAAATGTACGTGAGTTAGAGATACCAGCCATTTATCAGTAATGGTAAAACGCGTATAATCTCCAATTGAGCCTCAATCTTCAAAAAAATTGCACTGAATGAAGAGACATAACTATTCTAGTACTGCACCAAATTTCAACTTGGTATCTCAAACCATTTTCAAAATATTGTCGTTTTAATAGACGTAAATCTGTCACACACCCACACACACACACACATTCTTGCTCGCACACATCTGGACTCCAGGTACAAATCGCATTTCTCGACGTTTTGGATAATTTCCAGTACGCTGACACAAAAATCTTGAAAAAATGGCTGTATTGTTTAGTGTTAATGACTTCCTCTATGACGAATCCATTATTCTATGTCTTCCTCATAATGGTATTGCATTATAATGTCCATTACGATGTACCGTTAAAAACGCGGTTAAAAATGTACGTTTTCGAAATTTCAATGCATTTCGGAACGCGTCCATTCTGGCACACTGATAAGAAGGTTTGGTAATATCAACTTAGCTGCGGTTGCGGGTGGCGAAGGAAATATTTGAATCGATTGAATGAAATATTTACTTGATTGAACGAATATTTATTCGTGTGACCAAAAATTTGTTGATTTTACTGTTCTGTTATTGATGGTAAAAAACATTTTGTTTGACTTAATCGCACTCTCCTATCTCAGAACTGGTCTATTTTCCCCGCGCGTTCACTTTGTTCCACACCCCCATACTAACGAATAGAACCGTGTCTTACAGGTGAATATACTCTGCCGAAAGGCGGTATCGTATTGATTGGTGTTTTGAAAGTTCATCGGTCGGAAAAATACTGACCAGATCCTCTGAAATTCGATCCCGATCGGTTTCTTCCGGAAGAAGTTGCGAAGCGTCATCCCTATTGTTACGTGCCCTTCAGTGCTGGACCAAAAAATTGCCTTGGTACACAGCTGCCGATAATGATTCCAAGGATCAAAAGGTAATAGGAGCAGAATAACAATTATGCAATTTACAGGACAAAAGTTCGCAATGATGGCCATGAAAGTTATTCTCGCGACTCTATTGCGCCGCTACGTTCTGAAGAGAGATACACTCTTGGATGTGAAGGATATAAAACTGAAAGCAGATCTTTTGAAGGCGTCAAAAACTATCACGATAAAAATTTCTGAGAGAGTCAACGCGAATGTCGAAAAATAAGATAGACTGGGGCCGAAGTGAACCAGCTAAACGATTCGGGGAATATTATGTAGTTGCGGAACATATTTTTACTATTATTAAGACACATAACAAATACATCTATTTAGGGCGTCGGGAGAAATAAAAAAATAGGGCAAAAATTGACTCCTCGTTGATTGTAGAGAAAAACAGCAGGAATAATGAATCTATTGAATGTATATGTTTACAATTGGTCATCGATCGAAGACATTCCACCAAAGAAAAAATCAAGAAATTTCAATTCTGAATAATTCATGGCTTACAGGTTGCGTTTCAACCTATTCCCCCTCCAACTATTTTGCCGATGAAATTTGAATTCCAAAAGAAAAAAAATTATACGGGCCAAAGTGGACGTCTCGTCGGTTTATTTACTGATGCAAATAATAGTAATATCATACACATGTAGTAAACATTTATTAAATCGACATAATTTACACGTCTTTCTCTCCCTATATGTTACTCAATAGTAAAATGAGAAAAAAACGAAAAATAATGCTTTTTGCACCCTTGAAAGTTAATTTATAGCGTCAAAAGGAAGGACGCACCATGTATTGGTTTTCTTTGTTTTCCGCATTTTATTTTTGAGCAATATATAGGAAGACAAAGACGGCGTAAGTTTTTTTAGATTTTTAATTTTTTACTACATATCTTTATATATACATGCGTGTACGTATAAATCTTTAGATGTAGTTAGACGGTAGCCTTGTATTCCGGCAGAGTTTTATTTTGATTCTGGTAAATTTTGTTTTTAATTTTCTCGTAGTTGTTAGTGCTGTCTTTTTTGGTAGAGTTTTGAGTGGTAAAAATGTAAAATTGTAAAAAAAAATTGTGCCCTGGAATATAGCACAATTTTTGTTATTAAAAAACAATATTTTTGACAGTGTCGTATATCACGAAACTTCGGCGCACATTTATTCGGCTCTATTTATTCGATCCACCGTTAGTCGTGACTTTGTCGCGCTTCGTCGTTGGGAAACGAGTCGGTGAGGAAGCGCCGGGATGAGATCTCGGCGATATTCGATTAATGCGAGCCGTTCCCGGAAGAATAATCCTTGAATTACTAATCGAACTATCGTTCCGCCGATATCCGTTAAACGAAATGAACTCCGCTCGATTTCCGCGGGGCGAGCCCGACGACGAAGACGAGAACCGATGCTGATCGTCTCAGTAGACTTCGGCTATTACCAACAGGCAGATAAAAAGGGGGAGAGCGACTACGATTGGTAGGAGCAGTGGGAACACTATAACGACCGGATAGAAAAAACTAAAACTCGTTTGCCTGATCGTCGTCGACTGTATAAACTTTCGTCTCTGGCTTCCCATCCGGCTTTCGCCAGGAGGGAAAACGCTTCGACGTTACGATTCGTGAGATCGAAAAATACTCGCTTGACGCTGAGAAAGTGGCAATAAAATAAGAATACATTTGCGTTTTCCGCGACGCAGACGTTCGAATGCTATACGGGCATTAAACAGTTTAAGAATGAAACTCGCAGCTAAATGAAAAATACGAAAAAAACCGAGTCTTGCAGCGTTCGATGCGCAGAGTGCAGGGTGAAAATCATTTCGACGAAATCGCGCTTAACGTCGTTGCGTCGAACACTTTCGAGCAGAATAGCGGGAGGAGTTGCCGGGCACGGGCAACAGGCAGTCGCTCGATCCGATTTCAATTTCGCCAAGTGGCACTCGCCCATTTTCGGTCGAGTACGCTGCTACTATTCGACAAAAAAAAGCAAAAAAAAAGGGCGCAGGAAATGGGATAGTGAAAAAAAAGAAGAAACAAAAAGGAGCAGAACGAACGATACTAGGGGGAGAATAGTGTTTCAACGGTTCGACACGCGCTGCGCTTTCACACCGCGGAGAGGACGGGAGAATTCACCAAGTGTGCTACCGGATATCTTCGAACAAAGAGGGCGCCATTGCCGGAGCTTAATAGTTTGCGAAATCGGTGTAAGAGCTTCCTTAACGGTGCTTCGGAATGGACTGGGCTCAATCCCGTCGATGATGTCGTTCGGCGGAACACGTTAGATTTCCGGTGCGACCCTTTCGGTCAATGTTGACCCCCGTTGTGCTAAAAAATTATCCGTAAACATTTTTTATTTAATAATTTTTTAAAAATACAATAAGCCAGACATGAGCAAACGGAAAATTCTCTTCTCGATCATTCGTTAAAATCGCGAAAAAAATACGCCATTGCGGGAGCTTAAGGAGGGAGTCTCGTTGCGCGGTGACTTCGCATAAGTTCGATAACAATAAGAAGAACTTGCAAGTACTTCTTGATGGTATAAAAATCTGAAAAAAATCATGTATACTAAAGGTACTGAGACGATTAATTATACATAATAATCATTGAAAAATGTTATTGACAAATTCATCAAAAAATTAATTGGCTAACAAATTACCCGGAAACAAAATTTTTTTTTACGAAAATGATTCGTTTATTTTTCTGAATACATATGAATTTTTTCAGATTTTTAAGTAATCGTTGATTTTTTATTTTTTTTTATAGAAAAATCAAGCATATTAAAGGTGCTGAGAAGATTAATTCTGCATAATAATAGTTAAAAAATGTTATTAACTAATTTATGAAAAATAAAAAGGGTTCAAAAAATATCCCGGAAAGCTAACGTTTTTTTTTATGAAAATGATTAGATTATTTTTCCGAATACGTGTAAAATTTTTCAAATTTTTAAATTCACTTTGAATTTTCGGACTTTCTACACATTTTTGCCACATAAAAAAAATTCAAAGTGTATTTAAAAATCGGAAAAAATTCATACGTATTCAGAAAAATGAAGGAAACATTTTCATAAAAAAAACGTTAGGTTTCCGGGAGATTTGTTGAACAATTTTATTTTTCATAAATTGGTTAATAACATTTCGGAATTAATATTATGCAAAATTAATCTTCTCTACACCTTTAATATGCTTGATTTTTTTTCAGATTTTTATACCATCATTATATTGCGATTCGTCCTCATTTCTCTGAAACTTATACGAAGTGAACACTGTCCGCAAGAGCTACCTTAAACTTACGATGGAAATATCTAAAAAAATTACGGATTCGAGGCTGATAGTCAAACCCGAATAATGTAATCGATCCAATTGATCCCGATGAAAATCTACTTCGCACAATTGCTAACGGCGATGAAAAGTATGGGTGCGTGAATAACCCGGTAAACCGCTAAAGTGGCATAATCGATTGGATGGAGGGGGGTGGGGGGTGGAAGGAGGGGGGAATGGCGCGTTTGCGGCCGAATAAAACTTGGTTAAACCGAATTGAGAGCGTGCCGGGGTGACCAAATGAAAGAACGTTCGAACACACAAGTCGGTAAATCCGTATTGGAAACTTTACCGACCCCGTACCTCCGAAGGATCGACACAGGCTTTTCGTCCTGGTGCACGTTTTCAACGATTCTGGACGAGTGTAAAAGCGACCCGGGGGATTATCTCCGGACGTTACCTCACTTCTGGAGATAATGCGAAGAAGACATGGGACTCTGAAAACTTTCCTTACGGAAAGAATGCGGCGTCGATCGAGTTGAAGTTTTTATTTTTTAGGTACTTGAATTGCGCAGTCGAAAAATTTGAAATTTTAGCAACTGCAATAATGAAAGATATGAGAAACCGAGAACACATCGTACTGCAAGAATGAGTGACCAATGAACAATGAAAATCATAATAGATATAAGAATTATCACAGCAATTAAAGGGTTATTGACGTAATTAAAATGGCACGTTTATATCTCTACCACTCACAACTTTACCAGAAAACACCTCTCCCCAAATATCTCTACCATATTAGAACTCTACCAAAAACTCTCCCAGAATTGAAATAAAACTCTTCCCGAATTTAAATAAAACTCTCCCCGAATTTTTATTTTTATTCCGGGAGAATTTTATATAAATTCGGGGAGAGTTTTATTTAAATTTAGGGAGAGTTTTATTTAAATTTAGGGAGAGTTTTTGGTAGAGTTGTTATCTGGCAGAGTTGTGAGTGGTAGAGATATAAATGTGCCATTGAAATGGGGAATTTCATTCAGTCAATGATTTTTTAATTTCTTAAGAAAAAATAATACCAAGATAAAATTTTGAGTATAATATAAATATATAAGTACATAATGACAAAATAGGGCACATATGGCCACAATATAAGTCCAAAATTAACAATATGAGCAACAGTCACACATCCATATTTTAACCGACTACCATAAAAGTATATTGTCATTTGCAGGTCATAAGAACAAAAATAATGTATAAATAATATACAGAGTTACCAATAGAGACAAATGAAATAAATATTAAATAAATTTCTCGCTAGTAGTGGAGTCGGCGGGATGAGATTTTACAATTTGACAAATTATACTGAATTATCGAACATATTAAATACATTGGCCTTTTCACTATGGCCGCGGGACAAGAAATTATTTCTCGGATAGCTAAATTATTACACATAGATGGGAGTGTACGTAAACTTCCCACCTGAACGAAACGGCCCAGTTTTCGTCATCTTCAATCGTTAAATGGAACATTTAACAATTGGAACAATTTAAAATGGAACATTTATAAAAATATACGTATTGCGGCATTAACCAAGAGAAAAATCCGCTCTCCAACAGGCCGTCAATTTATTTTTTGTTAAACGAAACCTGCCTATATTATTAGTATACATTGCGTTCGATGTCGGTAATTGGGACAGCGGCGGAAACTGGGCCGTTTACCTTATATGTCTCCTATTCACAATTATCGGTGCGTTTCTGCCAAATTATTACACATAGGTGAGAGTTTACGTAAACCTCCCACCTAAACGAAACGGCCCAGTTTTCGCCATCTTCAATTGTTAAATGGAACATTTAACAATTGGAACAATCTAAAATGGAACATTTATAAAAAAAATATGCGTATTGCGGCATTAATCAAGAGAAAAATCCGCTCTCCAACAGGCCGTCAATTTATTTTTTATTAAACGAAACCTGTCTTTATTATTAGTATACATTGCGTTCGATGTCGGTAACTGGGACAGCGGCGGGAACTGGGCCTTTTACCTTATATATCTCCTATTCACAATTATCGGTACGTTTCTGCGTCTCCTCGTGACAGTGAGGGTAGCGTTGCGATATCTTCAAATTCGCTGCAAAGGGAACGAACTTGATTAGCAACAGTCGAGTTCTCGCAGGACTTCTATGAGAACTCGACTGTCTTTTCTTCCTGGCGCATGTTTTCAACGATTCTAGACGAGAGTAAAAGCGACCCGGGGGATTATCCCCGGACGTTATCTCGCTTCTGGAGATAATGCGAGATAACGTGGAGGAAGGCACGGGACTCGGAAAACTTTCCTTGCGGAAAAAATGCGACGTCGATCGAGTTGGAATTTCTATTTTTTAGGTAGTGGAATTACGGTCGAAAAATTTGAAATTTTACTTCGATCATTATCCGGAGAAGTTGAGGAAGGGAACGAACTTGATTAGCATCGGTCGAGTTCTCGCAGTAAATTTCATCATTTTCCGAGACGTCTCGAAATGTCAAGTGGCGGTTCCTCCGTGTATGTGTGTGTCCCCCGCTCCGGCAGAATTTTCTCGCTGTCGGGCAGATGCAGGTAACAATAAAAAAAAGTAAGTTTTACGACTCTGGTGCGAAAACTTCCCATCTGTGAATTCCGGGAAAACTTCGCGCAGGCGAACAAGACGAAAGACTATAGGAATGAGGGAGAACTGAGGAGATAGTTCACCTTGAATTTCTCGAGAAGTTGGAAACAAAGTGGCAAACAAAGGAGGTTGCGCTGGACGCGAGGGACATGTCTGACTGACGGACATTGTCTAAAAAAAGCCGTCCGTCTCAACTTAAAAAAATAACGTCTTCGGCTTTAAAAAATAACTTTTCTGGGATCAAAAGGCAGACTTGACTCGTCGCGTCGTGAATATTAACAAAAGGAACTTATTAAACATGTGTCCTGTAAGTAAATATTTGTTCGAATAATATAAATATGCTTTTGCGGGTGATCAGAAGAATAAATCATTTTTTATGGATGCATCGCGAGAAATTTTTCCAATTAAAAAAAAAATATATTTTTTACTTCATATATAGGATAAATCGGGGTGCAACGGCCACGCGTAATGCAAACGAACGGCGTTTCCGTTTGCAGAGTTTTTGGTATATGTGGCAACGATGTGATATGACCAAAAATATTGGGACCATATCGCCCGCAATATTCGGGTGATTATGGCCAGTAAAATTGTTTTCTTTTTAGTTTAGCATCTGAAACATCTGACAGAGGTATTTATTGTCTTTCTGTAGGTTATGTAGCCAACATAAATTACAGTGAGACGTGTTTTGTGCAATTCCGAAGCTTCTCTAGGCCCAATTGAGTACCATTATTACTGTGGCCATGTCACCCGTAGTGTCCACATGAGACGGCCGATCGCAAATATTTATTTACAGAACTGCAATTAAATCACGCATCGAAGGTATCAACGGTTCTGAATTAATTACTTTGGTTAGATGTTTCTAGAGCTGGTTACAACAAAAATGTAAAAGTTTTTAAAACATTAAACCTCTAATTTTCATCGTTTAAAAAACCATATATTAAAAAACCATACACATTGTTTAAAGGCCATATCACCCCGACTTACCCTAGTACGGCGTTATGCCTCGAGGTCCGTCTCGTCCCGCTCTCCGCTGCGCTATATTTCCGTCGATTGGTCGTTCGAACGAGGGGTTGGAGCAGCGACCGGAACCCGACGAGACAGAAGCCAACTTCACGATCAAAGTGGAGATGAAAGGTTCGATCGGCCGCGAACTCGGCAAATGGTTACGTCGCTAGCTCTCGCGGACGCATGCGTATTCATATGGTAGGAAATCTGGGTAAATATAGCATCCAGGATTTCACGACGAACCGCTCCCTTTTTTTACGAAGTGGGCACAAAGTGTGCGTGGCTAAACAGTCGAACGATGTGGCTGCGCGGTTCGTTGCCTCGGTTCTTGGCTAAAATCGATTTAGCATGGTGAGCACGTGCCAGCTGCTCTCCAAGTTGGCCGACGTAGGACCGCCTCGGCGCGGTCCTACGTCGATTAAGTCACCCAATCTCGACCGGCGAGGGTGAGATGACCTCCCGATAGATTTAGGCTTTACGCGTTTACATGTATATATACACATTATATACTGCCAAGAAACAGAAGGACGTCTAGCTTCTACTACTGTGGTGGAAGCGCCGCACAGGACCAGTATTGGCACAGAGACGGCCAGTCTTCGGCCAACGTCGGCCAGCACCGGTCCTGTGTGACAATCCGACAAGGGTACGTTTTACATGTTAAATGGTGTTACGTCCTTCTGTTTCTCAGTAGTGTCCGAAGCATCTTTTGTCAACTTGGCCACTTTTTTGTCGATACTCTCAGATCTATCCCATAATTGGCAACATTCTAGTACCACTTGAGAGTGGCCTTTGAGCATTTTTGCGGATTTTTTAATCCGTCGATTTAGGGAGATGCGTTTTTTCCAAATTCATATAGGTTAAAAGGGATAAGTCGGGGAAAAAATCTAACGACAAAAAAGTAACCTTTATTCACTAACTATTTAATGCGGTACGTAATACATATTTTTGTTCGTATTGCAGAGCCAGCAGAAAGGTATTTTTGTCCGTATTTCAATTCTTTCGTCAGCAGAAAGGTATGAAAATTATACGAAATGCGACACCATTGATTTCGCGGCCAATTTTTTTTTGTGTAATGTGTATTTTTGTGTATAGTGTATTTATGTGTGTATGTGCAATCGGGCGAATAGGTTTGTGGCTAGTATTTATCCGAAAACGAGTATTCTGTTCCATATTTCTTAGCTCCAATGTACATCACAAAGATAAAACATTACACCGGTTAAGGGGGTAATAATCGTAATATCGAAATATCGACCGTAATTTTTTATCACCGTTTGTGGAGTGGCCCATGTATGATTCTTAAAACGTGAAAGAGATAAGAATCAATCAATTAGCAACAAATTTTGATGCCAATGGCTTAATAACCCAGTTAGCCGTTGGAATACAAATTTGGTGGCAATGTATAAGTGTGCGGCACAGTGTGGAAAGTGATCTTCGTATTTCACTCATATTTTATGACTCGAGAAAAAAAAATAATAATAACATTTTAGGACGCCAAGGAATGTCCCTAAAAATTGTGGAGCAAGCAATTTTAAGTACGGGAGGAATTTTTCCCACTTACATCGTCACCGAAAATACGTATTACCATTTTAACGTCTTACCTTCAATAATGCCGAAAGTGTATGTTTCTCAAATACAAGAGTTTGAATAATAAAAAAAAATTCATTAAAAGATAGAAGAGAAACATTATCGAAATACTTTTTGAGACTGATGTGCCCGGTGTATACGTAAATTGAAACTTTGTTTAAACTCTGCGAAAGTGAAAGATAAGGCTAGACCGACTTTTAAAGGTTTTCAAGTGCGATGAGGCTGGGAGGTCGAGCGAAACAGCGTATCCTCCGGGAGGGATGAAACGCGAGGGCTGTGTGCAGGGCGGGTATATTTAGTGGCAGTGGACTCCACCTGGTGCTGTCCGCCCAATATTAACTCTCGCGCGCGGGCCATAATCCGCTAAATTCTTACCACCACCAACTGCCTGTATATACCGCTTCAACCACTTTCAGGATCCTTTCCTTCCTCCTCTTCCGCGTACCGCACGTACCTAACTGCTTTAAATCTCTCTATAGCCGCCCCTCTCTTCGCTCCTCGCCGTGCTTTCGACTTGCCGGAGCGCTGCGATTTAAAAGCAACCTGTGCCCTACACCCGCTGATGCCACACTCCTCAGTTACGATCAGTTAAGATCAGTAAATAGCCGCCGTTAAAAGATACTTTTTATGGAACACATTCGTCCATTTATCACAGTTTAAATCAGTTTTTTTAATACCTCCCGCTCATCGGAATTTTATTAACCATTCAAGGATATTCTCAAATTATTTTTGTCCGGGCTTCTTGCCACTGTTCGATTAATAATGAACACCTCGATGCACAGTACACGATTCTCGAAGTGAAAAAATATATTATTTTTATTTTAAAAAATTGTAAAATATTCTCAAAGATACATATTAAGGACGTCGTCTCGTTGCGCATTACCAAAGAGTGCGATTCTCGTGCAATTCACAACGAATTTCGACGCCTTTCTAACGGAATAAAAATCTGAAAAAATCAACCATTTAGAAGGTGCTAAGATTAATTTTCCATAATAATAATTACAAAAAGTTATTAACAAATTAGTAAAAAAAATAATTGTTCAACGAATTATCCGGTAAACTGACTTTTTCTTTAGTCTAAATTGACTCAATAATTTTTTTGAATACTTATGAATTTTTTCAGAATTTTTTCTAATTAATAAAAAACCATATTTTTTCATTTTTTTTTTTAGATAAACAATCATGAATTTTTGAATATTAGAAAAAATTCTTAACAAATTTATGAGTACTCAAAAAAATTATCGAATAAATTTGGGCTAAAGAAAAAATTAGTTTACTGACTAATTCGTTAAACAATCATTTCTTTTACTAATTTATTAATAACTTTTTGGAATTATTAGTATGGAAAAGTAGTCTTCTTAGCATCTTCTATATGGTTGAATTTTTTCAGATTTTTATTCGATCAGAAAGTTGACGAAATTCTCTTTGAATTGCACATGAATCACACTCTTTGGTAGTACGCAATGAGACGACCTCCTTAACCCTTTGTGGATGTTAAAGAAATGTTACGTTTTATTCGAAGATTTAGATGATACGGTATTTCAACCGGACACTGGAAGCGTAGATCTGTTCTGTAAAGTGTTAAACAATGTTCGATCTAATGAATGATGATGTAATTAGTATGTACGTGGATATATGAAATATTTGTCATTATTTAAGAATCAAGTTAATTGTCAAATTAATTACTTTGCCCCAAAGTGCAGTCAATTATTGTAGAATTTAATTATCGGACGATGAGTCATGGAAATCCGTCATGGAAATCCGTGATACATCGTACTTCTGTCTACCTCTCCCATTGACGCACGCAAATATTGTTCGCAATTCAAAATCGTAATGAAATCGCGAAATTCACGTCCTGTACATTATGTGAAAATCCATACAGATCAATTATCCGCGCTCGGGGAAGTTCGGGGAATATAACTGTGCGGCAAATATTGTGACACACATATTACGTACAGGGGTGGACTCGCAATCGGTGAAACTCACCCTCGTGGACCTCGGATAGTTTCCACGGTTTCTTTGGCCTGCACAGCACGCCGGGCGGTCGAGAAAGAAAAGCAGTCGGAGTTCCCTCGATCCCTCGATTTTCACCACGCTTTCGATAAACGATACGACGACAAACACCCTTGTCAGGGTACAATGCATCTTCACAAACTAACGTTACAAAACATCCAAACAAGCATTAACTGACCCCCTCATACGTTAGAATTCGTGCAATCACATCCCCCATTGCTGCTACTGTAAAATTTTTTTTGACCGTTTCGTAAATTAACATTATCTGAGTCAATGCATTTTTTAATTTTCTTTCACAAAATTAAAAATATTTAATTTCGTATCATCACTATTCATAAAAATTATGAAATCCAAATCTAAAAAAAATCATCTCCAAACTAGAGTTTCATTCCCACGTTTCTTGTTATGTTTCTAAGTGTTATTGTATTGTACGATTATTTTCTAATTATTATTTTTATATTAATTTCTTTTTTTTTTTTGCTATTATCTTCTTATAATTGCTCATTTTGTATAAAACATATTGCATTTGATCTTCGCTTTTAGGGCTGTTCGGTCCAGGAATGTTATATAAACAATAGTATATAAAAAATAGCTTTCGATAAACGATACGACGACAAACAATGCATCTTCACAAAATAACGTTACAAAACACTCAAACAAGCATTAACTGACCCCCTCATACGTTAGAGTTTGTGCAGTCACATCCCCCATTGCTGCTACTGTAAAATTATTTTTACCGTTTCGTAGATTAACATTTTTCCAGTCAATGCATTTTCTTCACAAAACTAAAAATATTTAATTTCGAATCATCACACATCATGTAAATTATGAATTCAAATCTAAAAAAAAACAGGATTTTTTTCCCACGTTTCTTATTACGTAAGTGTTATTATATTGTTCGATTTTTTCTACTTATTATTATTATATTAATTTCTTTCTTTGCCAGTATCCTCTTATAATAATTGCTCCTTTGGTATGAAACATATGACATTTGATATTAGCTATTAGGGGTCTTTGGTACAGTAAAGAAAGATAAATAATAGCAACAATGATAACAATAATTATTCAGAGGCAGCCCGCGTGTATCCGTGCGTGGATACGGGAACGGTAGTTTCGTGACCGTCATTTGGCCGAGACCCTTAACTTTATCTCGATTGACGCTCGCGCGCGCGTAGCCGGCTCTCTCGCAACGGCCCGAGTGCACGCGCGCAACGCATCGATTATTCCTCGTCTGTAAAGCCCACGGCATTATCGAGGTGCTGTGTCCTTGGTCTGTTGTTCTCATGGACCGTGCACCTGAATGCCGCGAGCCGGAGGGTTGGGTTCGCTTTCTCGCTCGCCGACAACGCCCTAAAGCATTGCGCCGTGCACAAGCGGCGGCAGTGGCACAGCATTGCAAAGCCCGAAGCTCCATTCCGGCATCCCTTCGAAACACCCTATCGACCCTCTCGCTCCCAACCCGAGAGAATAAACCGTCGAGACTTGGTTTTTGCCCGGAGGACCCACTACGACCGAGTTATTTATCGCTCCAATTAGTCATGCGACAAAAGACGCGCTAGTTTCCACTGGCAGCCAGAATCGCCGCTCTACCCCGTTGCCTGCCAACAATGAGCCCGCGATAATCGCAAAACCGCACTCCGATATCCGCTTTCGGGACTGTTTAGGAATATCGAATCACCAGTGATTCGCTATTCCCGATACTCTATGGGAAGTCAATTTCTTTTTTTTTTTTTTTTTTTTAACTCTCGAAAAATGTCCGTGTACAGACCGATGATACGGAGAAAACGAATGATTTTTGTAAAGCATGCAGTAAGAAAATTGTCTATCATACCCTTACTTGCCATAATGCCATAAGTGGAAGATGATTGTACATACCTGGAACAAACAAAAAATGAAGTCATTTAATAACGGTTGTACACTTCCGGTTAATGGTACAGTCGGCAACTGGCCGAGTGATCCAGCACAATCGTGGAACATGATTTTGTCGGATGATTCAAGGATCTTGCAACAAACCCTATCTGTTGACGACATAATGGCAGTTATAGGATAATACCTATTGGAATATTGGAAAATAAATCACATGTAGGGTACAAGTGGTGAATATAGCCCACCTCAATTAACACGTAAATCAATGATTTATGGACCGGGGCATATTCTCCACTTTTACCCTATTGATGGCAAATAATGATTATTGGCGACATAATACGCATAACGGCAAATGAATAAGCACGATCCAACAAATATGAAACAATTTCGCAACAGCTCAAGTATTGGCAGTTTTAACATCTCATTTAACGATTATTGGCAGTTTTAAACATCTCATTTATGGTACTGACAGCGCCTGTCCGAATCACACGACAGCATCGCAATTCTGTGATTGTGCCGGATTCCATTCGAGGATCTTGCGACAAGCTCTATCTTCGAAGCAACAGCATTTCTAATGTTGGCGACATAATGGCAATTGGATAGGCGTGACCCATGAGCTCCAGCATCGGCACCAGTTTCGCTGCGTACCCAGTCAACGGTAACAAATCGAGTTCTCAACAACAGCCCCCAAGTAACCATCGAATGAGCCGAACAATGAGAAAATAAAACCGCCGGATGACTGGAAAATAAAGACACCCACAAAAACTGGCGAGGGATCGCGACCGCCCGCGGATGTCCCAGTTTTGCGCTTTTATTCGTGGTCCAGTTTGCAAACCACAGTGCGCACTGTATCGCGCGAAAGCGTGTGGCACTGTGCGGCCTCGGTTGTTTGCACCGCTCCGGTAAAAACTCCCCGAACAATGCGACAGAAAAAGTGGCGAGTACGGCGGAGTGTCCGGTCCGCCGTGCGGTTCACTTGGCGACACGATCGCGCCACCAACGGGGCTCTTTCAACTCCGAGCTCTCCACTACGACCACTTTATTTAAGCTCGAGAGTCACGTAATCGCTAAACCATGAGAACTTGGGTTTTACTCCTTCTCCGCCAACTCGAGACGCCCGATGCACACTACCAAAGGACTTAATGAAGCGCTTCGCAATTTGTTCCATTCGACACGCATTAAAGTGGAGAAGGTATAGAGAACCAAAGTCCAAGTCCGGGCGAAAAGAGATCGGAGGAGAGAAGAGGAAAAAAAAATACTTGGTTGCTCCCACTAGACCGGGGCTCCTGTGGGCAATCGACGTATACCACTCGGTCCCCAACCTTTTCCATCCCTCCGAAGCAACAGGAGAGAGACAAGACGGCTCGCCAGTCGCAGCGCCAACCACTCCGCCGACGCGGATATACCAAAGACCCTCATAGTCGAGCACTTAATGAAGTTCTTGATACGAAAGGGCGAAAAGGGATTGGTGGTAAACTAGCGTCTTGAGGGACGCGGTACAGGAACGGTGCGAAATTAAATTCGCCCGAAATTTACAGTGGTTTTCCCTCCCTCCAGAGTCGTACGCCGGCTCGGGCCAGGACGTGAATCTACGAGACACGGGACGTCCCACCCTGGTAGTTCAATATCTTGGCAAATTTGCGAGAAACCTCTGAGGGCTATAGCTGGAGGATTGAAAACGTTGTTACGGGATTGTTCCTTCGACCTCGTTTCCACCGACGTTTCTACATTATTCGTTCTTACCCCCTTGTCATATTTATTCCTCCCGGATAATGGTTTGTTTGGGTACTGCAATTACAAGGTTCTGTCCCGGAAGCGGTTCTGTGAGGATAAAAAAAAAAGTTGAAAACTGAAAATTGAAATTTTCATGTGGCTTTCTCATAAAAGCTGCAAATTGAAATTTTCATATGGCCTTCTCATAATGTTCCTTTATTTGCGAAGCTTCTTCTATAAGGAAGCATTGTTGGCTTCCTCATAGAGGAAGCCAACACTTCAACAAGAGATTTCAAAAAAAATTTTTTAAATTTTTTCACGAAAACACAACTTCCTTTATTAGGAAGCAAAAAAAATGATGAAATGAGCGATGTTCTTGAGGGTTTCTTTTCCTTTCGTTTTTCCCAGCCGGCTTGTTGTCTTATCGGCGGTTTTATCGTCGGCGCTCTGTACTTCATTAAAACTTGAGATAGGTGAGAAGAGTGCCTCGGTGAAACGGGGTCAGAGCCAAGTTGGTACGCAGAGATCCGCGGACTCGGTAACTTGCTCGTCTCAGCCGTCGAGACGGCGTCGCACCCGATGCTTAGCCGTCGTCAATGTTTGCATGAATTTATATTGGTCCATCAAGTGTTCCTTCGCAAGGTTCCCGGCAGCTTCTTACGGCGCATCGTACCGTCCCGTAATTCACCGAGTTTCCTGAATATTGACAAGCATTCAGCTCTCACGGAAGTGCGCGCATGGGACACGTCGGTTTTCGCGAAATCCTTCACCGAAAAATCACCGGATTCACTTACCACGATGAAGCGAACTGATTAATGCTCCCGCTAGCCAAGGGGGAGGAACGAGAGTAACGAAGCGGACACGAAGGTTTCACGATCCTTCGGTCCGTCCCATTTTGCAATTGCTTCGGGGAGCCTGCGGTTGGAATGGACCCATTTCTCAAAGATTCCAGGAGCAAATGTGGAAACCGTGAAAATGTCGCCAAGTCACATTAATCCGGGAGAAAGGTATCGAATACACACATTAGTCGTACACTCCAGTCTCTCGTAATGAAGTATGCGACCAAAAAAAGATTTGTGCTTTTAACATACTGTTTTTATCGAGAAAGGTCCACAATTCTTTTCTCCTTAATGTTACCGAAAAAAAATGTTTGCACACTGAAATTTTTTTTTTTTTTTTTTTTTTTTTTTTAATGAGAAAGTGTTACGGATGCTTCTGCATCCAGAAAAAGAAATTATTTAACGGCCACCGTTTGTTTGGTTTAAGTAAAATATTTATTTGATTTGAATAAATGTTTATTTAAATTAAGTAAATAGTTACTTAAATGAAATAAATAGTTATTTAAACTAAATAAATATTTTACCTAAACCAAATAAACGGTGATCGTCAAATAAATTATTTTTCTGTGTGTGGAGGAAACGTTGATAAGTATTTTACTGCGTGCGGTAAACATTGTTTTGTAAGTTACCGGTGTTGTACGAGTTTAAAGATTCCTGGGGTGAATGTGGAAAGCGTGAAAATGTCGCCAAGTCACATTAATCCAGGAAAAAGGTATCGAATGCACACCGTACTCGAACTCTCCAGTCTCTCGTAATGAATTATGCGATAAAAAAAAGATTTGTGGTTTTAACAGACTGTTTTTATCGAGAAAGGTCCACAATTCTTTTTTCACTAATGTTACCGAAAAATAAATGTTTGCATACTGAAGAAACATTTTTTTTTTGTAAAATTAATGAGAAAGGCTTGCAGACGCTTCTGGAGGAAACGTTGATAAGCATTTTACTGCGTGCCGTAAACATTGTTTTTTAAGCAGAGTTGGGCAGTACTTAAAGTACCGAGTACTTGTTTGGTACTTCGAGTACTTACTTAAAGTACTCAAGTACTTTTCAGTATTGTAAGTACTTTTTTGTGATTTCAAGTAACAAGTACACGTACTTTTTGTCGTAACGATTCTTTTCGAATACTCGATGATTTTATGACACTAAGTTTGTATTGTAATATGATTATCTGTCTTAAGTTTGAAATTCGTATAATTTTACTAAGAAACATAAAACGTAAGTTACGGAGAGCATCGTCGTGCTTCACATACAGCTTTGTCTACGTGATGAGGCGATCCATGATCCGCGTTTGTGTATATACAAGAGCTACTAGTAAGCACACCACGGGACCTGCCGTGAATCTCATAACATCCGAAACCATAATCATAATACACTAGGACCTCGATTTTTGCGCCCTCGGTTTCCTCAATAGTCCCCATCACGTAGCAAATATCGATCGACACAGTAAGCCTTAGGCCATGCTCGACAGTTAGTATGGGCGGGGCATGCGCAACCTCGGTTTTGGTAAGTGTGATGCGGAGCCGGTCCCGCCGCTGTGAACGAAGTCGAGGTCCT
>JAPYZD010002676.1:0-20599 GCA_030522725.1 Ichneumoninae sp. B BG-2022a
CAAAAAATGGCAAAACGTTAAGCTCCCACCCCATAGAACTATATATATTAATTGATAAAAAAAATCCAGCGAAAGACGATCGCTGACAATTAAGTTTGACAGGTGCCGCATTTTTTGGGTTAACCCAAGAGGTGCCGTCGAATGCGGCACCTCTTGGGATTTTTTGCTTGGTACCGCCTTTTGTGAGGTTCCATTTGAGATCGAAATCTGTACTTTAAACAGGTGGGAGGAAAATTTAAAAAACAATGTCTTTTTTTTGAAACACCCTAATATATAATAGGTTCGAAGCTCCTTCGAATCGTAATATCTTCGAAAATCTATGGGCACAGCTCGATTTCATTTTTTTATGCGTCCCTAATAACGTGATAATATTTTAGAAGTGTTGTCAGCATGCGGAAATTCATTTTATATCATCGGGTGAGAAAACATCCGCGGTCAACAATTGAACATCGCGGAAACTACGCCGCTCAACTAAAGGTGGTGAAAACTGGTCCATTTACCTTATGGATTGGAATTCAGATTTCCGAAATTCATTCCATATGCTATAAAAACCGAAATTCCCAAATTATAACATATACAATGGAATCCAAACTAACAAACAAATTCAACATTTTCCAAAGTATATATAAAATCTTAGTAGCAGTAAAAGAGATTTATTGTCAATGTTAATATTTATCTGAAAATGTTTACCTGCTGCTAATTTTACACCTTGGCAAAGGGCCATCGACCTGGGTCCTTCAGCCCGATGTAACTCTTATTATAGGCGATATTTACGACTGTTCGAGGCGTTCTTTGGATTAACGGAGATAAAATAAATTTTTCAGGTGAGCGTGACGGATCCACTGCCGAAGCAGATATGCCGAGACTGCCAAGTAAAACTGAACGCTTGCCACGAACTCGCGGTGTCCTCCCTGAGAGCGGAGGACAAGCTTACTCTTCTCTTGCGAGAGAACAAGCTCTGCGCGAGCGGTGCTTCCGATCACCAGTGTCCTCTGTGTCTCGAGGGGGCGATGCGGATGGTAAAAAGAAGCGGCATCTACCGCAAGCAGGATCTACAGAAGGACCTAATATTCTCGAGCGACCGGAGATACGCGGGAGGCTCAGCCGGGACCGAGGAGGATTCAAAGAATTTCGACAACGTTATCTCGGACAGCGGTTCGCTTCCGGTGCCGGAAGGAGAATTCCCGTGCTCCATGTGCAACGAGAGGCTGATGGGCGTCACGGCGATCCGCTTGCACCGATGTCCAACCGACACGAAACATTCTCCTCACAACTGCGTCATCTGCGATAAAAAAAATTTCGCTCATTCCCGCGAGCTCGAGCTTCACTATCGTCGGCACGGCATAAAGGAGGAGAAATTTTTCTGCGAGCAGTGCAGCTACTCGTGCGGGGAGCTCGACGCGGTGACCGAGCACGTTAAAGGCTGCAGACCCGAGTTCTGGCAATTCCACGCGAACGGCGAATCGCCGAACGATCACGATTGTCCCGGCGCCTCGTCGGATCCTCGCGAGGCCGAGGTGAAATTTTCATCGGAGCCGGAAGCGCCGAAGCCATCGTCGAAGAAGAGGCAGCCGACGCGCTACAGTTGCCACTTCTGCGAGAAGCGATTCGCCCGAAAGGGAAGCCTGCAGAAGCACATATCGGCGGCGCACAACGACTCGATGGACGATCCAGCGGCCTCGAAGTGCTACAAGTGCAGA
The DNA here is from genome assembly GCA_030522725.1 of Ichneumoninae sp. B BG-2022a. NCBI lineage: Eukaryota > Metazoa > Arthropoda > Insecta > Hymenoptera > Ichneumonidae > Ichneumoninae sp. B BG-2022a. Next base: position 1,701 of record JAPYZD010002676.1, read on the forward strand.
AGCTGCAACGAGGCCTTCGTGCGGGAAGCGGACGTCGCGACGCACGCGAACCTTCGTCACCTCGACGCCTCGGGCTCCGGACACGAGCGCGCCGTCGACGAATTGACGGTCGCGAGTTTGTACACCTGCGAGTACTGCGAGCGGTGCTTCACCACGCCGAGCTCCCTCCACGATCATCGCGAGGCCGAGCACGACAAAATTTCGCGTTACTCCTGCCCGACGTGCCTTGAGATGTTCGACTCTCACAAGCGGCTCGCCGCCCACAAGAGTCTGCGATCTCATCACAAGCCTCTCGACTACCTCAACCTGAAGCAGCTCTACCTGTGCAGGTACTGCGACAAGACCTTTCTCCATCACTCTACCCTATCGGCGCACGAGCTTCAGCATCGCGAGCTCGTGCCCTATCTCTGCAGACCGTGCGGTCTCAACTTCGAGACTTACAGGGAGGTCGCCGCCCATCGGGACGTCGTTCATCCCTACCAGTCGGAGCTCCACGAGAGCTCCAGCCGATCTTACAAGTGCCAGTACTGTGGCAAACTCTTCTCTCACGAGTTCGTTCTCGTCAAGCACATCAGAATGCACACCGGCGAGCGACCCCACAAGTGCTCCGTGTGCGGCAAGGGATTCTCGCAGAGCTCCGGCCTCTACACTCACATGAAGATCCACTCGGATCTGCGGCCCTACAATTGTCCGAGCTGTCCGCGCACCTTCAAGATCAAGGGCGATCGCAACAATCACGTGAAGAAACACTCGGGCAATAGGCCGTACAAGTGCGAATTTTGCTCGAAGGCATTCATGACTCAGCACGTTTACAGTCAGCATCGGAGAATTCACACGAACGAGAGGCCGTACAAGTGCGAGATTTGCGGCGAGGCCTTTCGAAGATCTTACGTGAGGACGGTCCACATGAGAAGGCACACGGGCGAAAAGCCGCATCTTTGCGATCTCTGCCCGAAGACCTATCGACAGCGCAGCGACCTCGTCAAGCATCGAAAGGTACAGCACGGCATAAGCGTCGCGGCGAACAACGAGATCGTTTTTCCCGACGAACGCGAGGACGATCCTTACGACTCGTTTGCGACAGCTAACAAGATCGTCGAAACCACGGTCGGTCATTCACTGCTGTTGAGCCTCTGACGAAAGAGGAGGAAAGTTGGTCGAATGAATTGTCGGGTGAGAGCCACTTCGAGATCGATTCTCTGATGCGCTCGTCTGCGGCGGATAGGGCGAAAATACCGGGGTATTGATGATTGGAAAATCATGTTAAACTTTTTTCTTTTCATGGGAGCCTTGCATACAAATATGATTTGATTTTTTACATTCGTCGAAGTTATAGTTATCGGAGATAGACCGGTGCATTCGCCTTACGATTAATACTCTGGGTTCCGTGAATCCGATAGTCGATAGATAGTCGATTGAGTGAAAATTTATTAAAGAAACAAAATACTTAAAGAATCTTCGGCATCGTTGCCGAGAGCCTAGTCCCTAGATTATCGATCGTGCACCAAAAGAACTTTATATAATATAAAAAAAAATAAAAAAAAACAAAGACGTGACTTTGTTTCAAGCTTCGGTAAAACTTATGTCATTCCGCTCACATCGCCTTGTAGCTGAATAACGATGTTTGTTAATTCTGTTGTGTAAACAGCGATCATTTGTAATACAAGTTCACGTATCCAGTGGAGTGTTGAAATATTTCCCGCCTCGAAGCTGCGCGTGACCTGCGCACGAGGGAGCTGCGCCATGCATAGGTTAGTCTCGATCAGCTGACGCCGATCGTGCCGTGCCGTGCACGCGCTTCGCACATTGTGTTTTTATAACGTGTTCGTCTCTCACCTCTCTTCGCGAAATAAGTAATTTTTAAAAGTCGACAGACAACGGATACGCTGCCATGGCGTTGCTAAGACCGTGCGGAAGGATATTTCGGACATTCGGCAAATTGTCAGTCTCGTTCCAAATCGAATATATCTGCGGTGCCCCCTGCATAGCTCGGGCGCAAGGTTATGTCACGCTCGCCACGGAATCGGCTTGTCCGAAGACGAGCATAGAGAAATTCGATTTGACGAAGAGCGGCAGAAATTTGAGTAGCGGCCCGGAAGTGCCGAAACTCAGCTCCGACGTGCGCAAAAGATTGGTATCTCTGTATCGCAATGCGGTGAGCGCAAAGAAGATAAACGAAGATTTGCTGGAGTTGTTGGAGAGTTCGGCGGGCGGTAAGCTCACATTGGACGAGTCTGCGGGTCTCGAAATGCTGCACAGCTGCAGCGATATGTTTTCCTTCCTGAAAGCGGACGAGAGAACGAAACTTATGGATCTCGTCTGGGAGGCTGTGAGGGAGAGGACTTTGACGCTGAGTCTCGCCCACTACAACGCTCTACTGCGTGTTCACGTGGAGAATCGTCAGCCGGTCGAGCCGAGACAATTTTTTAATTCCATGACCGTAAAACCTGACGAGACGACTTATTGGCTGCTGCTGCGCGCGGCTGCGCAGAACGGCAACGTCGAATCGGCCACGGACGTTGTCTCGACGATGAAGAACGCCGGCTGCCCGCTGGATGAGGATATCTTCAATTTACTGATCGAGGCTCATGCCAACAACAAGGACATCGCATCGGCCCTCTCGACTCTGAGGACTATGAAGGAGACGGGCATAGAACCGAGCGTCGAAACTCACACGAAAATCGCCTTCGGTTACGTGTCGATCGGCGACATAAAGAACACGCTGAAAATTCTCGACGATGGTGCTCTCGTTGCGCGGCACATTTTGGAAATAGTCAAGTGCGCCAGCGCCGCCGGCTTCGGCAAGCATATTCCTGCGCTATTAAAGTACCTGCCGTCGCCTGTGAACGAACAAAATGCGATGTTCAACACGATGAAGGAGATTATCGGCAACGGATATCCGGAGGACGCTTTGGAGTTTGTAAGTTGTTTGGTCAACGTGAGTGAGACCGACGAGACACATCCGATTTACGAGACTTTTCTGAGGCACGTCGTTTACTCGAACGTTCCGTCACCGACTGTAATGAAATTCGCCGAGAGAATATTGACGGACATGAATTATCCGCTCAGTCTGGCTGACGTCGCCCATGCGGCGCTGCAGATCGGAAGGGGCGATTTGGCTATGGCGGTTTTCGAAGCGATGCACGACCAGAGCATTTCCGTTAGATCACACTATTACCGGCCGCTGTTGATACAGGCCTCCAAGTCGCACGGCGAGGCTGCCATTTTCAGGTAGTGATGTGAGTCGGTAAATAACCGGTTAAATAGCCGCGGCTACCAACGAATTTCACAAATTCTTATGCTGTTTCCTAGTAATATTAAGGAGGTTAGAGCAAGTGGTGTTCATTTTGCCTAAATTCGAGAAATTCGGGCAAGAATTGCAAACAGTTCCCAATGTTATAAAAATCTGAAAGAATTCATACTTATTATAGGCATTGAAAAGACTAATTTTACATAATAATAATTTCAAAATGTTGTTAACAAATTGTTGAAAAAAAATTGTTCATCAAATATGTGGTAACTCAACTTTTTTTAAAATGAAAATGATTCGTTCACTTTTCGGAATACGTATGAGTTTTTTCAGATTTTTATCTTTATTTTGACTTTTGCACATTTATCCATGTAAAAAACAGGAAAAATCAAAATAAAGATAAAAATCTGAAAAAATTCATACGTATTCCAAAAAATTAACGGATCATTGTTATAATAAAAAAGGTGAGTTACCACATATTTTGATGAACAATTTTTTTTTCAACAATTTGTTAATAACATTTTGAAATTATTATTATGCAAAATGAATCTTTTCACTGCCTATAATAAGTATGAATTTTTTCAGATTTTTTTTATAACATTGAGAAGTGTTTGCAATTCTTGCCCGAATTTCTCGCATTTAGGCAAAATGAACACCACTCGCTCGAACCTCCTTAATCAGAGGTGTTTTCGATTTGCCGTTATAATGATGACGCGCATGCGCGCGGTCGGTTTTCGGCACGAATTCGTATCAAAAAACGACCGTGCGCATGCGCAGTCGCGGTGTAATAACGAAAAAAACGCCAAATCGAAACCTCAGGACAGTCCGTATGAAAAACAGGTGTTCTATTGAAATGAATATTAGTTAGCGAATGGAGACCGATAATTATTGTATAATAGTGTAAACGCTGTTTTGAACTTTTCATCATGGTACAGTAGAACACTGTTTATCCGAGGTAATGTGGGGAGAACGTACGTCGGATAAGTCAACCTCGGATAACATGGATAATACGTACTCAATTCAAACTTGCACTACTATCATATATTTAAAAACATAACACATCACTTCATGTAAACGTTAACTTTATTAGTTAATGTAGTTATTTTTTAAATATAATTATAATTTAGTTAATTAACATTTACCTCATATAAACATTAACTATTATACAAATTTACTTAAACTTTTACAACAATGTGGTCGTTACACGGATAATACGTTCCGTATTATCCTAGGCTACACTATAAGCGAGGTTCTACTGTACATTATTTTTGGTAAATAACGAATCAACCAATCCTCAATAGCTTCCAAGGAGTAAGCATTGTTTAATAATCACCAGGAATCTTTTATTGAAGAAATAAAACGGTGATTAAATGATCCGCAATAACGTAGAAATTTTATGAAATTTAAATTGAAAATTCGAGTGCGTTTGTTGGTAGCAGGGTCGTTACTTAAATACCCGGTTGTTTTGCCGGTTACTTTGCCGGTAAAAATGGTTACGAACGTTATTAACCGATAAACTCACACTATTGTCAGGATCGTCAAGCACATGCTGTGTCTCAACGTTCCGGTCGATCACGAGACCCTGCTGAAGGACATTCTTCCCTGCATAAGCATCGTCGATCCGCTCGTCGCTCTCAGAAAATTGACCGACGTCGGCTTGGAAATATCGAAGATATTCACACCGCTGATATGCTACCTGCTCTATGAGGGAAGACTCAGAGAGGCGCTGACTCTGTGCTCGAAGATAAAAGCGCCGATAGATTTTTCATGCGTCACTCAACCTCTCGTCAATGCTTACAAATGCAACAGAAACGTTGTCGACTGCGCAAAGATATTCACATTCGCGCCGCCACAGGAACATTATCCGGACCAATTTCTCGTGTATCTTTTCGGTAAAACTCCGAGAACGCAGGACGTTCTGGCACTGAACAGTTTTCGTCGAGCTTTCGAAGAAATGGGGATTCCCCTGCTGAGCCTCCAGGAAGGCGCCGCGTCGCAGGATGATCAAATAGATTCCGAGGACAAGGAGGTGAGACGAGAAATTTGAGCGGTATTTTTGCCGTCAAAATAGGGTACTTGACCGCTTCGAAAATTACCACATTGATAATAAAACCATATGGTCTCATAATGATTTAAAATCACCTCTATAAAACAATACAACTTTAATTTTTTTAATTCATTTTATACGATTCGACTGGTAGTCGTTTGGAGGTGATTGGTAGCCTAATTAAAATGTTTGGTCGTCAATCGTTTCGTTACAATAATTTAAAAGGGAGGCCCGAAGTGGGCCAATCATTATTATTTTTTTTTTCAAATTGCCTCAAATAGTCATAATTTCACAACTTTGTAGGTGAAGTCTACAATTTTTCAACCGGTAATGTCACATTTTAACAGATAGATTTTATACGTTTTGATCGTAAATTGACAAAAAAAAATTGTGTGAACGATAATTTCACGTCTAGATGGATGATTTTTACCACTTTTTACAGTAAACTCACGAGAAACTTTCGTGCCATATTTTAACAACACAACATTTTGAAGCAAAAAAACCTACGTCGTGGTACTTTATTTTTACAGTAATTTTACGAAATATTAAAATAGCGACATTTCCACATCTCTAGGTGAGACTGGTCGATCCTTTCGGCACCTCGGGACCCCCGAGGATGAAGCGTCCGGCGGAGATGAATCTGGAAGAATTGGAGTGCCATCTCATAGAGCTGAGGGCCAAGGGGATGAACGAGAGGGGCGTTCTGAGGAAACTTATACAGCTGCACTGCCGGGAGAAGAATATCGACAGGGTCGAAGAGTTAAGGAAGGAGTTCGAGGAGAACGGCTTTCCGTGGACGCCGGGAATGTACTCGAACCTTCTTCAGATATACGCGGAAAAAGGCAGAGTGGTCGAGGCTCTAAATTTGTACCATCATCTCCAGAATAACTACAATAGCTTTAAGATCGACGATTTCAAGGTGCTCCTATTGGCGACTGCGCTGGTCGAAGCCAACAAGATAAGCGACGCGATACAGTTGCTGACGACGAATCGTTCCACCGGCGGCGAGAGAATAGGGCCCAACTGCTGGCGTCTACTGAACGCGGTTGTTCACAGTCCCAATCCCGAATTGACCGGTAACATTCTCGATATTCTCGTCAGCTCCGGATTCTGCAAAAAAAATAACGCGCTCCTCGGCCCGCTCGTGCGCGAGCATCTGCTCAAGAACGATCTCGAGGCGGCCGTCGATACGTTCGAAATGTGCGCCAAACTTTACAATCACGCGCCGCTTCGTCATGAATTGATAAACGCCTTGGTAACGTCGATGAGCAACGATGAAACGAACAGTGATCTGTCGAGGAAGCTTCTCGAACAGGTGCTCGGCTTAAGCACGGGAATTCACAAGCACGGCCTTTGCAACACCAACGTGGACCTGGCCATCGCCCTGGCGCGGAACGGGATGCTAAATGATTTGCGCAGTCTTTACAAGGTACCACTCGGTCTAAGGTTGATTGAACAAATGTCAATGTTTTTTTTTTTTTTACGCATAATGTTGAAAATTGTATGATTTGTCGTTTACGTTTTTTTTCCAGAAAAATCATATTCCCTGCGACCTCTTGATCAAGAACCTCGAGCACTTACCGGAAGAAATGAAAGTTCCAGTTTTGATGGCAATTCTCGACGTGACTACGAACGAGTTGAGAAATAGAATTTCAATTTACGAATGCATTCTCTCTCTATGCAGTAAGTTGATTTTTTTATCCGATGCGGTCGCGAACGCACGGTAAAAAAAATTGTCAATTCAATGTCTCGGACTGGAAGTTCTACATTCAATTTAATGTACAATTGTGATGAAAAATGAATATACTTTTTTATTCGTATTAATGCAAATTATTGGAATTACTGTACTCTTACGGTACAACTACAGTATATTATTGAAAGTAAAGTATTTCCGACGCTTTTAATAAACTGAACATTAATTTTTCGTTACAATCGTATATGAAATTTAATATACCGATTTACGCATAAAAACTTCCATTTCCACCAGTCCATTAAATTTCATCTCATTTTTTTTTAGAGTGCGCGTTGTCTTCGGGTTGATAAATTTCTCGTTACACTTACCGTGAATTTGAACTTTTGCCTTTTTGCAGACAGATCGGGAGATTGTGAACGAGCCATCGAGACGCGTAGGAAATTGTTGGCCGACGTCGACGTGACGGAGTCGAAAGCATTCAGGAAACAATTTTTCAATCTACTGGAAAAGCACAAAGTTCCATTGCCGGAAGATTTCGTGGAGAAGCGAGAATAACGATCAACAAAGTACAAATAAATCGCTAACAAAATTTCGCACACGATAGTTTAATAAACTGATTTTACAGTGGTTTCCCCGAGCACGACGTTGTACTTGGTTCGAAGAGTGAAAACGCGTTCTTTCAGAGGCACGAAGTTGACGCTGTTCCGACCCTCGGTTATGAAGTCTTCGATGCTCTTGTTGTTCTCCCTGAGCTTCTCCAGTTTATCTTCGAGCGCGCTGATCTGCAGATACGTCTCGTTCTTGTCCATTCGCTGTTTGATCTCGGCGTGTTCCTTCCGGGCGACCTCGAGCTCCTCGCGACACGTGGGCAGTCTCTTCTTCAACGCCTCCCTCTCGGCGACCAGTTCCTCGTATCTGAGCTCCGATCTCGCCTTCAATCCGTCCAAATCTTCCAGAACGATCAACTCGTTCTGCCTCTTGGCGATCTTCTCATTGAGCTCTCTCAATTCGTTTTTCAGCTTGCCCTCGAGAGTCTCCATCTTCGTGAGGGTCTGCTGAAGTCTCGTGTGTTCCCTGGTGAGTCCCTCGAAGCTCTGATCCGCCCCGGCGTTATCGCTCGACGGCTGGGCCTTCAGTAGAGCCATTTCCTCGCCGGGCGTCAAGTTGTTGTCGTTCTCGATCGCGTACGACAATTCCTCCAGACGCTCCACGACGCTCTGCTCAAGATTGATCAGCTTATCGAGTTCCTCCTTCTTGTTCTGATCGAACGTCGGCATGAAAGTTTCCATCGCCTCCTCCCGTTTTCTCAACTCCTTGTACTTTATCTGCTTCTCGGAATTGCTGTCCTCCAGGTCGGTCTCCAACTGCTCGAGCTCCTGCTCGACTTCGCTTATCTGCTTCTCGGCGTCGTTCACCCGCCTCTCCGCCGCCGCTATGTCCATGTTGTCCTGCTTCACCTTCACCAGCAAACGCTCGCGCTCCTCCTCTGGCGAGAGTTTGTTTCTCTGCTCCTCTTGCAGTCTGTCCCTCTTGGTCTCCACCTCGGCGAGCTTCACTCTCAGCTTCACGGCCTCCTGTTTCACCTGCGAGAGCGCTATCTGCTCCTCGAGACTGTTCTTCTCACCCGAGAGAATGTCGATCTCCCTCTGCATCTTGCTTATCTCCGCCTCGAGCTTCGATTTCTCGTCGCTGAGCTTGTCGTACTTCTCCCTGCTCTCGCGATCCATGCTCTCGACGATTCTCGCCGCGTTTCTCTGCTCCGATTCTATCGACTCGTCGAGGTCGCGCAATTGTTGCTCCTTGAAACGCCGCTGCTCGAAGAGATGCTCGATCTCGACGGAGCTGCGATCGTTCTGCAGCCTCATCTCCCTCGTCTCCATCTCCATGTCCTCCTGCTCGACGTTCGACGTCGTCTTGTCTATGACGATATTGTAATCGGCGAGTTGGCCCTGCAACTCTGTCAACTCGGCGGCGAGCTCCTTGGCGCGATTGTCGTAATGCGCGAAGGTCGCCCTCTCCTTGTTCTGGGCGTCGAGCTCGCGAGTTATCGTGCCGATCTCCTGCGTCAGCTCGCGGATCTTCAGCTGCACGAGGCCCTCGTAGTATCTCTTGTCCTGAATCTGCCTGAAAATTAACAAAAAATATATATATGCGGTGTTCCATACGGTTCCGAACGGACAAAATCCCGACACTCTCCAAAAAAGTTGTAATTTCACCACAATTCATGATTATTTACAAGAGGTTTTTGTTATTTTTTTTCAGAATTTTTGGATCGTATTTTTTTGAAATATCGAAAATTGAACTTTTTTTAAAAAAACCTCTGTATCTTAAAAACTATCAGCCGTACCAAAAAACGCTTAAGACATAAAAGTTGCAGTCTTAAGTGAACTTTTGAAAACTAAATTCTGTAGATTATTTTGAATGCAATAAACGTCCATTTCTATGAAAAATAGACGACAATATTTTTTTTTCAGCCAATATGTCATGTTTGATTTTTCTTTAAAAATTCCAGAATATACGATCAAGTGTATAGTGATTTCATATTCTTGTTTGGATGGGCGAGACGCCCGTTTGATAGCTATGCTCCGTTTAAGATCGATTTTTCATAAAAAAAGAGAGATATTTATCATGTTCCATTGGATTTTATAAAAATTGTGACACTATCCACAATAATGGAAGTTAAAAAATCAAATAAAAAAAAGAAATTGGGGATTTTTCATTAAAAAAGGGATTTTTTAAATGAAGAATCGATCTTAAACGGAGCATAGCTATCAAACGGGTATCACACCCATCCAAACAAAAATATGAGATCACTCTATACACTTGAGAGTATATTCTGGATTTTTTTAAGAAAAATCAAACATGACATACTGGCTGAAAAAAATATTTTAGTCTATTTTTCATAGAAATGGAAGTTTATTGCATTCAAAAAAATCTACAAAACTTTGTTTGCAAAAGTTCATTTAAAACTGCAACTTTTATGTCATAAACGTTTTTTAGTATGACTAACAAACAGTTTCTAAGATATAGGGGTTTTTTAAAAAGTTCAATTCTTCGATATCTCAAAAAAATACGATCTAAAAATTCTGAAAAAAATTAGAAAAACCTCTTGTCAATAATCATGATTTATGGTGAAATTACAACTTTTTTGGAGAGGGTCGGGTTTTTGACCGTTCGAAACCGTATGGAATACCTCATATATAATATAAAATTCAATTTACGACGCCCCGACCGATGATGGCATTTTTTTTTGTTTCAGAAAAGTTCGTAGCGAATTCGAGAGACATTTGAAAGTCGCTCGGCGATGAGCCTCACCTGGACATCGGGTGTCCCCGGGTAGTTCCAGGACGAACACCGGCAATTCCCTGCTGAGTTATCGGACGGTCGATGGCGTTCATGTTCATCTGAACGCTCGATGGTAGACCGGTATTGATTCGAGTCAAGCTGGATCCCGAACTCATCGTGCCGAGGCGCATGCTGGCGGTCATGACCCGCTGGGAGTACGCGGAGGCCGAGGGCGGCCTCGCGAGGGCATTTGTCGCGGGGGTCGTTGCCCTCTGGGCGACGCCACTCTGGGCGCTCGTCTCCCGGGACGCGCTCTGCAATCCTCTGCGCGACACCGGTCTCTCTATTCTCGTTTGCGGTCTTCCCGCACTCGTCAAGGACCTCTCCGCACCAGCGGTCTCCGATGTGCCTTCGTCGTGCTGCTCCCTTCGCCAGTGAGACATCGGCCTCTCTGCCGACCTACCGGTAGACGGACGCTCCGAACGCTCCGAACGCTCCATCGCCGCTAAAAAAAAATACAAAGATGATATCCAGATAACGATTTTTATTGTTGCGACCTTCACTCGCGATCGCCCGAAATTATCATTACCAGGGAGAAGGCGTTTCGCGACACCCGAGAATTTTTACGATTTGTGGTGCTCGACGCGTTACCATGGAAACTACTGTCAGGAGCTCTCGGGCTCGCTCTGTGCGATCGTCGCGCAACTACCCGCGTCGAAAGCGCGAGATTGTTTTTGTTCGGTAGGAAAAATTTATCTTGAGAAATTTCGAGGGAAAAATGGGTTTCAAATATTTAGGGGAAAGTCCTCCTTTTAGGTCGCTGTACCGTATAGGGTAATTTTCTCCCTGTTATTAATTGCAAATCGTTGAAGGACAGTTATTTTCTTAACGTATGCAGGTAAAAACCCGCTTTCCGTTCCTGTGAAGTGAGCGCAGAAAGACATTACTTCACTAGGCGCTAAATTAGCAGTTTTACGCACGGTTCGCGTGCGTAAAACCTCACACCTCGTGAAGAAATAGTACGTTACGATACTAGTGCGAAAAAAAATTTTCGGACGCGTGTAAGTTTGCAGCACAAGCCTAAGGCGAGTGTTGAAATCACACGAGTTAAGGAAACTTTTTCGCACGAGTATCGTACAAAATTTTATTTTGCAAGGTGTTTTTTCACCGGTTGATATAAAAATGCCTTTCTGCGCACACTTCCCAAAAACGAAAAGCGTGATTTTCGTGAATTTGTTAGGAAAAATTACGTAAATCGCAGGGGCGCAGAAAGAAGAGTCCTGACTCGTGTGAATACCGCACTCGTCTTCGGCTTCGTGCGGCATTTTCACACTCGTCAAGAACTCCCTTTCTACGCCCTTGCCATACATTTTTATAGTATGCGATAAAAATTATCTCGGATATATAAGAGGCTCCGTTGAGCCGTCGTTATTGGAAGAACGAAAAAAACCATCCAAGTACGATCTAAACATAATATATTTCTATCGATACGCAAAATTCAAGCTGCTTTACCTCGAGTCGAATCGTACCGCGACGGTAAAATAGTTTCCGAACTTGCCGCCACGCGGCGCCGCTCTCGCGCCGAAAGCGAAGCTTCAAGTCCTGCCCGACGGATGGCGCGAGCGTTCCCATTGCGATTTCAAAAGTATGTTGCTCGGAACGCGTGTACCATATGGCGTCTCGGTCTCAGCCAATCTCAGTAGGGCTTTTCGACTCCGCTGAGAGCAGTTGCTAAGCAACTGGGGTAACGACGCCTAGCGTGGTTGAACGGCGGCGGATGGCGGCCCCCCGAAACTTGAATTAATGCACACGGCGCCTCCAAGAATATCCTCGGCTAGCCTCGGTTTAGCTGTTGCCCGCTCGCACTCTACGGCAACCGACGTCGCGGCTAGGTTGACCCTCCGCTTCGCGTGAGTCCCTTGTATTTTTTTACGTTTTAACCTCAACAATAATAAACAAAAAAAAATATATATATATTAATTCGTTCCGTCTTTTCGTTCAATCGCTCTCGACGCCCAACACGCGCTTCCGCGAACGCGCGCTAATTTTTTTTTCTTCCCAACAAAACCATCGGCGAGCAACTTTTGTTTGAGCAGGTAGAAAGAACACCGCGTGGAGTTGCATTAGTGGTATTAGTTATCCCGGCCGAGGGTGTCCCAGTCGCGTGTCCGCTCGAGCCTCGCGCCGTTCTCTTTCTTCATCACATCCTCTCGCGCACGGCGCGATACACTCCGTGCCTACTGTTATACCTATAATCCACCGTGCCCGGGGAATAGTGAAACCTAGTTGAAAGATTGAATACATCGATGTTCGTGTTGTAAACCGGTTTAGGAGGGCGCGTTGCCGCGGGTTCCCCGATCGCCCATTGCCGCCGCAACGGCGATACCCCTCGTGCGGCAATCGCATAATGCTTCGCGAACTGTGACAAGTGCTGTTCGGTGGGAAAGGTGAAGAACGAAATCATCGTCGCGCGGAGAGAGAGAGAGAGAGAGAGAGAAATAAAAGATCGTACAGTGTTTGTCCGCAGCGACACGGTGACGGTCGGTGCGCGTGATCGTTAAGAGTGCGTTTTCGAGGCGGAAAAAAAACGGTTGAGTTACATTGTGTAAGAAACACCGGGCACGCGGATAACGGACGAGGCAACGAGGATGGACGAGGAGGAGATCGACGGTGTTAAGTCACCGATAAAGAGGCTCGGATCGACCAGGAAACTGCTCGTCTTCAATAGTGAGTTTTTACGTTCGATTATTTTTGTTTTACTTCGAGGAACATTTTTTCTGAAAATAAACTCGTATGTATGTGGGATATCACGTATATATTTTTTTTTCTTTAGGTGGATTATGTAAGTTTATACTTCGCTTCTGTATATATTGATGATAATGATAATAATGATCTAAAGCACAATAACTCGGATCGCGTGTATCGGGGACTTTGTTGCGCACGTAAAACATTCCTGACGTATCTTTCGCACGATTTAACAAAATGACAGTTTTAAAAGATCGACCAGGAAACTGTCAGTTTTCAATAGTGAGTTTTTACCTTCGATTATTTCAGTTTTATAAAAAAAAAACAAAAATTACGCGCAACCTAAAGTTTCATAACTTGGATAACGTGTATTCGGGACTTTGTTGCACACGTAAAACATTCCTGACATTCCTGAAAACATAAACGATGGTTTGCGTTGGTTATTTTTCATAGTGAGACACGTGTTGGGAGTGGATCGGCCGTTAATCGGTCGGGGAGAGAAGAACGTGGGAAAATAATGAAGCGATCACTTGCGCGCGCTCACGGCGCATGCTTTCCCGTCGAACCGACGCTCGGCAGGGATTCTTGCGTGCGCCTTTTTGCGTCTGCGAGGGGGGCGAGCAGGAAATCTCGATAATTCAATACCATACTATTTTACGACAGCGCAGTTCTTGCGTTAAAACGAGACTAGACTATCGGCAAGTTTTGTTAAACCTTTTTCTCCCGTCTGGGCTCACTTCGGCCGACGGTTATCGATCACACCTTTGAATCGTCGATTTTTCACGCGCCATCGAACGAGCGCGGACGACCGCGTTAACGGCAAAGGGGGAGGCGACGCTCCCAACGAGACGCGACATTAACAGAGTCGGTTTTTTACAGACATAAAAAACACATTCTGTTCGAATTATTCACGGTCAATTACATTGTTGCACAGTGTTTTATCTGCCTTTGTCGCTCGGCGGACAACACTTTCATTCTGTACGAATCGTTAATTCTTGAATGTTAGGAAAAAAAAGTTTTGTGAAATCTTTTTTTTTCGTCTGGGCTCTCCTCGGCTGACGCTTATCGATTTTGCACCTTTGAATCGTCGATTTCTCACGCGCTGTCGAACGAGCAGACAATCGCGTTAACGGAAAAGAGGGAGGGGATCCTTTCAACGAGATACGACATTAAGAATGCATCACCGCATACATTCCCAACCGAAAGTTCAATTCGATCAAAATTTCAGTACTTCGCGATGTGCCTAAAATCGGAAATAAATCCGCCGCATTAATTATGTCGCGACCTTACATTTTGCATTATAATAATGCCGAAAAGTTATTTAAAAATTAATTGTTTAAAAAAATCAGAGGAAAAGACAGAGGTTTAAAAAAGCCAGAGGAAAAGACAGAGTTTTATTTTCTCATTTTAAATGAATTCCCCCATGTTTTAGAATTCGTGTGCATTTTTTTTTTCAGATTTTTCTTAAATTTCAACTTTTTTGTATTTTTTTCTTCAAAATTTGAAAAATCAATGTAGGGGCACAAATCTTGCATATGTTTCCGTATCACAATTCCATACATTATTCCGTATCACAATTACATATAAAATTTTTTAAATATCAGCGCTCGGTAAAAGTTCACTACTTGGTAGCAAAAAAAAATCTCCGGAGTAATCACGGTCGATTACATTGTTGCAACTCGAGAGCATTTTGTCCGCCTTTTTGTCGCTCTCGACAAACTTTCGTTCTCGACAAATCATTAATTTTTTCATGTTACGAAAAACAAAACAAAAAAGTAAGGCCACCATTAGGATGAAGCGTTCTTTGCTACGTTCGCGCGCTTATCGATCACCGGCAATAAAATGAAAAAAGCAAAAAAAAAAAGAAAATCAAAGCTGGAAGTATAAGCATGGATACAACACGAGACAAAAAGTCACGTGCAAGTTGGCTCGGGGATCGTGTGCCCGCTGGCAGGTGAAGGGAATTGGAAAACGAACAAACTCGTCGTAACGGCGGACATTCGTTCTCGGGTCTGCGGAGCGTGTAAGCTTGAAAGAAAATAAATGAAAATAATGTAAACAAAAAAAATAGTAACGTAAGAAAAATAACGCGATGCTTACATCGCCATCGGCGTCAACTAACAGGTGCAATTTGTTTGCTCGGATGCCATTTGCAACTGGCAACCTACCAAGATCCATAGTCAGCCTCGCCGTCTTTCTCCCCTATATATATACGCCCATACACACATACACATATATATATCGAATATGTGTATTAATCGCTGCACACACGCGAAAATAAATCGGTACGTGTGTGTATCGCATCTGAAAGGTAAAAGGCCTCAGCGTCGCAAACTCCGCTCACATATTATATATATGTGTATATAAATGCATATACATATAAATGCATATATATATATATGAATTTTATATATGCACGCACGAAGCTCGATATATCGGCAGATGCTGCGTGAAAATTTTTCTCCATCCGGTGTTGTGCTTGCAGCTGACGCGCTCTTCGCCGAGCTCAGAAGCGACGGTCCGTGAAGACGACACTGTCAGCCGATGATTCGCTTGCGGCTTCTATTCCTCCTTCCCCACCGCCCCTCGTCGCTCCCCCAAAGCGTTATAGCTCTATCTTACTCAAACGATGCCAGAGTGAAAGTTCCGTGAGATCCCCCCCAAGACTCAAACGTACAAAATATATATATATATATATATATATATATATATATATATATATGTATGTATGTATATGTATATATAAAATATATATGTCGATCGGTCTTCAATCTGGCTAGGCGAGAGAGTTAGTCCGCGCTAATTCTCTTTGAGGTTTGTCAATGATAGACGATCCCTTGTGCGGCTCGAGTTAGGTTTGCTCTTGCTCCGGCGACCCAATATTACCAAGGCTCTATCAACCGCAAACTACCTCTCTCCGGTGCATCAAAGACACTCTCGTGCCCCTGATACTTGCCGCCGCTACTGATTGCGCAACCGAAGGTAATTAACACGACCCTAAGCCTGATACGGTTACGGATTGGCTTCATCGACTGTCCTCCAAGGCCTCTGCCTCGAATCAAAGAAAAATAAACCAATATATATAGTATGTATCTGGATGGAATTTAAATTTGAAAAATAATCTTATTTTTTCAACAAATTTCACCTTTGCATATTGAATTTAAACAGTACCCCAAACTCCCAAAGTCGGCCACCATTGCCGTTTACGTATTTACCAGGGCAACTAAGAAAAATGTTAAAAATTAACATTGGTATCATCGTCTCGCAGATGCGTCGTACACGCGACTTCCGCCCTTCGTGACAAACACCAGACGGTCCATAAAATCTCGACTCTTACATGCCCAAATGTCGTACTTGTTAATGACGAGGAACGCCAGGCGATTACGGAAAACATCGTCGGTCGCGAGACTATGCTCCAAGACCCTTGCCTCGAAGCAAAGAAAGTTATATATATATACATATATATATACCTCGATAGAATTTTATTTTTTACTTATTTTTTTGCAGCGATATTCTCCTTTATATATCGAACTTAAATACAACTTTAAACGACAAAAATTTAACACTGTTGCCATTCGCATATTTACGAGAGCAATGAAAAAAGATTTTTTTGTTTACGTTTGTATTATCGCCTCTTACATGTGTCGTACATGCAACTTCCGGTCGTCGTTGTAAACATCCGACAGGTCCATAAAACCTCAACACTTACATGCCCAAATGTCTATTAACGACAAACGATTATCCTCTAAAGTTCTTATCTCGAATTAAAGAAAAAAAATATATATATTTATATATCTCGATAGAATTTTTTTTTATAACGAATTTCTCCTTTTCATCTCAACCTTAAATATAACCCTAAATGGCTAAAATCTGACCCCATTTCCGTGTACGTATTTAGCAGAGCAATAAAAAGAAAATTATTTAACGTTAGTATTATCGCCTCATACACGCAACTTCCGGTCTTAGTGATAAACACCGATAGGTCCATAAAATCTCGGCCCTTACATGCTAGAATGTCGTATTAACAACGACGAGGAACGACAGACGATTACCGAGAACATCGTCGGTCGCGGGGGTTGGAGTGTACAAACATTGGAATCGCTCGCGTCCATAACCTCGCGCGGCGTACAACCGTTAGAAGCTACCGACAGCGTCGCGTGCGGTCCCGACGTCGTTTGCTCCTTCGCCGCGCCTGTGAATCGGTCGGCGTTAATAGTGCCGGTGTTGCTAGACGAAAATAGAACGGGCAAAGCGCAGGAGTAACGTTCACCGAATGCCTCGTATAGCTGTATAACCGGGACAGCGTCATAATCGAACCGTAACGATTTGCGAGTCTCGGACCTGTTGTCGACTGCGCGCCCCGCGGCGGATAACGCTTGCACTACCGTCGCGCCCTCTAGTCGCTACGATCTCACCTCTCGCGGGGAGTTTGGGAATGTGTCGTTGCTGCTTCGTTACGATTTTCACATTGCAAATTTATGCTGGCTCCGGACGTCACAATTGCCCTCTTTTTACCATACGACCACGTACTATTTTGTTATTTCTTCTTCTTGTATCTTTTACATCTGGCTATTGCCATCTAGAGACGGAATGGCATTTCGTACCCATAGGAACAGTACTTGCGTCCTTTTTTTATTTATTTATTAGTTTACAGGATAAACCCTTTTACATACAATATAAAAAATACATCAGTAAATTGATAAATTATGAAACTATCTCTAATATTTGAATAATATCATCACCATCTTAATATATAATAAATAGACAATAAATAGACAAAGTATATTTCATTAGTTCATATTTTTCGGGAATAACTTTTTTGTTTATTTATTTTTTTAATTATAAATATGTAAATGTTATGTTTATAATTTTTGTATTTATTATTTAATTTAATTTGATTTAATTTACTTGAGGAACTTCTCCTTTACAATCAGAATACAATATATAATACATCCTAAACGTTAGAGCTCCAGAGTAACGAGTTATGAAAGTTGAAAAAGTTAAAAGCACTTAAGTTTACGATTTGTAAAAGTTAATAATACTCCACATGATACTTGCTTATGACTAGACGCTTTTCTTTTTATTGCAACTCCTCTCTCCTACTCGTGACTTAGAACTGCTATGTTTGACGAATTTTTAAAAGTTTCGAAAGACGAGTCAGTGAAATTCCGTGCCGAGAATTCAGTGCCCCGTTCCTTATATATATACTCTTAATTGAAAAAAATGTTTTTTTTTACTTTGATTATTTAAAAATTGCCTTGCAATTACGAAGCTTGCGAAAGCCTGGACAGTCTCTAAGTTTAAGTTTTCAAAGTGGATTCCGAATCCCCGGGGAAACGCAAAAAAACACATAAAAAATGTTTCCATTGGTGCCGGGTGGGAATCGAAGCCGGGCCTAAGGTAACGGTACCGATGTTCGGACACGTCCCAATTTTCGGACACTCCTATGCAGATCTGATCTATCCCGAATTGAAGTATTGAAAACCCATTATGACACTTGTAATCGTAGCTGCAAACATTATATGATGCACGAAAAAAAATTACACAAGGTTTAAGCCTAAATTATTTTCTATTGTTGAATCCTGTCAAAACACCGACGATATAGTGTCCGAAGAATGGTACAAGCGTCACTACGTACGCGACCTAATAATCGGATAGTACGAAAAGGTTAGGTTGGCCATTTTTCTACGTATTTTATCTTCATTATTGTTTCGCGTGAATATTATTGTTTTCATTGATTTAATTGATAAATCGCAAAGGAATTATTTTAGTCAATATTGACTAAAAGTTCGCACATCAGAATTCTCGAAATCTGCGATCGTCCGAAACATTGGGACACGCAGTGTCCGAATATAGGGACGTGCCGAAAAACCGCGTCC
>JAPYZD010002677.1:0-15139 GCA_030522725.1 Ichneumoninae sp. B BG-2022a
CGGAAAACCCATGTCGGTACAGCTGGCGATATTCTACTGATCCTTCGGTATTTCTGCACTTGAGTAAAGTGCAGAAACACCTAAGTTTCAGAAGAAAGTTTCTCCCGCTCACCGGTCGATGCGCCAGCTAGCGCACGGCTAAGCGGTCACCCATCCAAGCACTGACCGCGAACGATTGTGCCTGACTTGGGGGACCACCGGAGCCATGCGCCAACCGCGCACCCACCGCTGTCAGTTCTTAGGTTTAATATAATTTTCCTTTATCTATCTCTCATGTATGTGTATAACCGATCGCATATGTATGATCGGTTATATTGTGCCATCTGAGCTTTGTAAAGTATGTCTCTCACATTGTTATTTGGGCGATGGGGATCCATCTAGCCCGTCTAATTGGGGCCGTTATTAATAGATTAATTAATTAATTAAAAATATAACTTTTTCGATCGGTAGTGACGTCATACGGAAAAATGTCACTTCCGGTTTGAAAATCTCATTTCTTCACCGGTGGCGACGTATTTCCGGTGTGCCGCCACTTCCGGTCAAAAAATGGTATTTTCAAAGCGGATGTGACGCATTTCCTGCATGATGTAACTTCTGGCCGGAAAAATAAGACTTTTCATGGTTTTTTAGTTCAACTAAAGTTCTCGAGAATACCTGCGAGATTTAGTGCGAATCGATAAAAAAACAAATCTACAACGATATGTTCGATTATTCCGATAGATTTGAAGGCTTGGATTTTGCAGATAAGAGGCAGAACCTGTGACACGAAATTACTCTTTCCTGATCTCATCAAGACCAAGTCACGTTCGATCGCATCGTCGATTTTTTTAAACTCTTCTATCCTCCGGCGCTAAACCGGCGACATTTTCACAAGGGAAGAGATTTTTAGCGAGCACTCAGTCGCCTTCGTTGATGCATAGAATACGCGAGAAAAAAAGCACGGATAAATCCATGAATCCTGGAGTGAAAGCGATAGATAGTGGGACGTTCGAGTGAAGCTGGCGCATAGGGTGAGACGAGAATTATTTAGCAGAATTCCATTAGGTTGCTCTCGAACGTAAAATATATCGCGGCAGCGGGTGCGAGTGAAATTAGCAAAGCCCCCCTTACCAAGCCGGTTGCACGGGTGAAGTCAGCGCGATGAAATTTAATTCCATTAATACGAAGTTCGTGAAGCGCTAATGCACCGATGGGACCGATAGACAAAACATGGTAATCATCCGTGGGAGAGTCACGTGAGACCCAGAAAATAAAAATGCAGAAGTAAATACTGTAATGATGAAAGTATGAACAAGAGACTAAAGCGAATGTTATGAACGAAACAAAAAATGGCAAGGAAAGAAATTGAAAGATTTTAAGGGCGCGAGATGAGTTCCACGTCCGTTGCTCCGGCGCTTCCACACTTGTTGGGTGTAGGAATGACCCAAACAGTTCGCTCTTTCCGATTAAATTGACCGACTTGCAACATTATCCGCCACAGAGTTCCTTCAACAGGATCCATAGAAAACTGTTTCATGGTGGGATAGGGTAAAAGTGGAGAATATGGCCCGGTCCATACACTGAGAAAAAAAATTGGTTGGATTAACCAAAAGTGGCGGTGACATACGTTCAAAACTGTTATTTGTTTGGTACAAGTAAAGCATTTGTTAAACGATTATTTGCCTCAATTTATTCAAAATTTGTCGATTGATATGAACATTTTTATTATACCAACCGAATACACCTTTGAACGTATGTCACCGCACATTTGCTTAATTCAACCATTTCTTTTGCTCAGTGTATATCATTGATTTACGTGTTAATCGAGGTGGGCCATATTCACCACTTTTACCCTAAGAGTACAGACCGCTGGCTCAAGCCGAGCTACTTGTATGTCCGCTTAAGAAAGTTGGCAGATTCGGTCATCCCAGAACGTTTTTCATACTGTACTTTTGTTTTTCCTCTTTTGGTCCCTAGGTGTCGCACTGCTGTCCCTTCTGCAGGTGGCAAGGAAAAGAGAACAAATGTAAAAGACTCTGGGTAAGACGTCTCCTTGGCGTTGGTAAAGTCTAAAGAGGCTCAGCGACTACGGGCCGTCAGAACGTTTTTCACCAAGTTTCTGCCATACTTACGACTCGTTTTCTCGAGAAAAGCGAATGTGTCCAACACAGCCTGACAATACGATGGTCTGGTCTCCGGGGGAAAGAGTCGGGAAACTGGTGGGTGGGCGTATCCACGTTAAAACGGCATCGTCGACGATGTCCCCCGAGCTATCCGACAAATGTTCGAGGCATATGCACCGGTATTCTCCAGACGTTGAAACCTTTGGTCGTTCCGCGTAATCGACGGTAAGCCTCTCAACTGCGGAGTTGTTCTTCCCTTCCAAGAGTCTTTACTGCCATACGGATATCGCTTAAGCGCAGAGTGCTCAGTTGCACGGTATGGACCGAGAATACGAGAAACAAGATTGGCGCAACAAAGCCAGATGCATTTTGTGAATATGACAAGAGCGTTCAAATAAAACAGCAACCCACCTGCCACCTCTACTCTATAATCTCTATTGTTACGACTTGTATAACCACAACCACATAAACAAATAATGAGTAGGCCCATCACAATATATGCTACAATTCGCGGACGATACGGTCTGGTAACACATAAGAATAGCTTAAATAACTGTATAGACGCGCTTTAAAATTCCATAGAGACTATAACAGTTCACGAACTGGCGTCTCAAACCAAACCCACAAAAATCATAATTTATAATTTTCAATCACAAAATACAACCACAATCTCGGATGCCATATGTTCGACGTAGTAGTCACCCCACAGCAACATGCAAAATACTCAGGAATTCACCGCGATCAAAAGCTCAATTTCAACTACCTCCTACAATAGTGTCAAGAGCAATGTCAACAAGAGCCTCTCACATTAGAAGTATTACATTCAAAAATCGGAAAATTCACATCACTCAGCTAACCAAAATGTATAAAAGCATATGCAGACCAATCATCGAGTATGGTCACGAAGTTTTTCTCAACTCAAGGAGACCGCCCTATTAAAAAATCCGACGCAAATCCGCCACCCGAACAACCCTCTGCACAACCGGCCAAATACACTGCTCTATTCAACATCAGGAATCATCCCAATAGTACAAAGATCAAAGGTGCTCACAAAAAAAATTGCCTCAAAATAAATCGATAATATTAAGCCACTATGTACACAACCATTCCAACTTATTATGCGCAAACACAAATTTCCCGCACACACAATCTATCAACAATTAGAATTAATAGCCAACGAAAGAACCACGGACTAAAATCTACAAATATTTTAACCGTAAACTAAGGAAAGGAAATAATACCTCCAAATACCAAAGAAAATCTCGGACTGAAGGACCCAGGTCGATGACCCTTTGCCAAGGGGTATAATTAGCATTATATATAAAATTTAGTTTAAGAAGACAACTGTAAATATTAACTTTGGCAATAAATCTCTTCTTCTACTACTAAACCAACAAATGCATCGGGCTAGCCGCGTGTACGAGAAACAACCAGGCTTTCATCGACAAACGCAACATTTTTTCGTCCCTTTGAGAAATACGATATCGTTGAATTTTTTACAATATTTCAATGTTCATATTCAGTTACAAAAAGAATGTATTTATTTATCATTTATTTTTTATGACTGACGATAGAGCGAGGCACCCCGGCTGGCATCGTATTTCTGCGAAGGGTACAATTTGTCCTGAATCGCCCAACGCGATTTTTACGCCGCTTCAAGATTTACATGAACCGTTTAGATATATGCTTTATTTAAACCAGTGCTTCTTAACCTTGGGGATTCACAAGGTTTTATTAAGTGGAATAAATAAATGCTTCGATAAGCTTACGATGGCTGAAATATGACGCACAAATATAGTGAGAAAACTGCGCCAATTATGAAGACGTGCCTCGTAGCAGATTCTGTACAAGATTTATTTATTTATTTTTAAATTTTATTGTTCCCTTAAAAATTCCATCAGTGGCTAAAAATGGCCAGCAGTAAAATATAGATCTCTAATCACAATCATGGGTAGATCGTGATATTTTTTCTTCGAAAGAGTCATATCAACGATTAAATTTGCGTGAATGAATTCAATGACTTGAATTGTGACCAAAAAAGTGACTAGAATTGAAAGTTAGCTGTAAAACTATCGAAGCACTCATAGACAGACAGACAACCGGCAGAGCATCGTTTGCCCGACGTAAAAGACTAAGTAAAAGTTCACTCCCCAGTCTTAAGAGACGTGACGAGGGCCGTAAACTCACCACGCCATCTTTGACTGGACGCCACGGCGAAAATTCCGTGGGGAATGTAGAATACAATTATTTTAACGAGACTCACACATTTTTCTAAATCACGCCAACAACAAATGTGCCGAGACAGCCACGAGCCGCGATTATATGGGCCATTTTTTATTTTCACAAGTCAACAGAAAATATAGATAGTGGAAACCAAATTTCCCGATGAGGTCGCGGTGTCGTCAGGAAGTGTGTGCGGGTTCGTTCTATATCACCTTTTTACCTACGGGTCTCATAGCTCACCAAGCCCACGTTCTCGCGATAGCTGGGTTCGTATCCGGCGGAGGATAGTCGCTGTTTGCGAGAGAATGTACCTTCTTTGTATTCCGATCGCGTACAGCCTCACGAGGAACCCTGGGATAGGGGTGATACAGTGGAAAATAAGAAGAACGGAGGACTTTGGAAGCCGGTTGCACGAAAGAAGATAAGCCGTATCGCCTAACGCTCGCGACTCCCAGCATATCGGTACGTATGTAATACGTGCGGCTCGCTGACTATAAAGACTCGAAACTCGACAGCACTGACGAGTCAATCAAACAGTAACCATAGAACCAACAAGAACCATGGCACGCTATTTGTACAACGGAGCGATACTTCTTTTCGTGAATTTTATACTCTTGGCGTCGTCGCTACCGACCTACGACGTGAGAAAACTGGGCGAGGAACGTCTTCTCTTAACCGACGATGACAGCATGACCGATAACGAATTGGTATTTTAATCAAATTATCGTTATTAATTCAATAATTGCGAAGACATTTTTTTAATAGACCTAGATATTTGATACGTTCACAGAAAAAAAATATCATTGAATGAAGTAAAATTTGCTTGCGGGCTGCCAAAGAAGTAAAAACGTTGTTTCAATTGTACTCTGAATTCGTACAATTTCATACCGGATTGAAACGATAACATGTCATCTTGATAGTCTTGCTGTTGTTGTTTCAATATCATATAGAATTGTAAGGATTGAAAGTAGAATTGAAACAAACATTTTTTTCTTCGGCAGCCCGCAAGCGAATTTTTTTTTTCAGTGTTGAGCGATTTTTCGATCAATGTCGTATTCGGCGAAATAGCACATTGGTTTGCGTACATTGAGGAAAAGAAATGGTTGAATTAAGCAAATGCGCGGTGACATACGTTCAAAGGTGTATTCGGTTGGTGTAACAAAAATGTTTATTTCAATCGACAAATTTTGAATAGATTGAAGCAAATAATCGTTTATGAAAACAATGCTTTATTTGTACCAAACGAATAACAGCTTTGAAAGTATGTCACCGCGACTTTTGGTTAATCCAACCAATTTCGTTTCTCAGTGTAGGGTAAACGTCATGAATATGGCCCACCCCGATTAGTGCGTAAATCAATGATATATAAACCGAACCGTATTACTCACTTTTACCGTAATAAACAACCACTGAGAGTGTGAAAATGCTCTTGAACTCTTACAATTGACTAAGATGCGTATACTTTTTCATTTTTTATTTTCTTTCCTCGCTTAGGTTAAAAGTGGGGAATATGACCCGGTCCATATATCGATAATTCACGTGTCGAACGGATTGGGCCATATTCACCACATCTGCCCTACGACGAATCGATATAAATTTAGCATGTATGTAAGCCTTCACTTTTTCATCGGACGTATTAAAAACTTTCGCGCAAAAAAAAAATTGTGAACGGAAAAAATATTTCTAAACAAGCACTGAAAGGTTTTACATTGACTCGCGTGTGCCTCATTCGAGTTTTTCCATATCCGCTTCGATACTATTCGTCTCTTGCAGACGAGGCTTCTCGAGGAGGATCGCGGGACCCGTTTCATAGGTGATCTGGTTGTCGGCGAACGACGAGCAGACGAAACGATATTCCGACGTACGGTCGAGGTCTCTAATCCAACCGACGATGTATACAGTACCACGATCAATCTGAGCGTTTCGAACGGTGAGCATAGAATTATATTGAAATGTGCAGCACTCGATCGCAGCTGTGCTTCGGCATACAATTGTTTTTTCTGTCCTCCAAACTCTCTGCCCTCTCTATGGCGTATACTTGAAACGCTCGTTCACTGCATCTCCGTATTTTCGCAGGGATTATACATTACATGAGTATATTGAACGATCCGGGAAGCTACGCCGTTGCTTGCGACGAGCCGTACAGCCTCGGCACATCGAAAAGCGGCTTTAACATTCGTGTTTTACCGAACAGCAAGTCGTCTCTCACAATGGTCGTCGCAGCACACTAAAACATCATGGAAAATTCGACTACGCGCGTTGGCAGGCGTTGAATATAGATATTTAATTAATGAGGTTGTAACTCTGTTTTGGTTACATTTGGGTTGCAATGTTGCTGGGTTTTGGGCCGGCGTTGAATAAAGATATTTAATTAATGAGACTATAATTCGGTTCTGTTTACATTTGGGTTACACGAATAAACGAGGGTAAACGTAAAAGTGAGTGAAATCATATTATTTATTGGATATTGCTGACCGATTTATGAAAACAGTCAATATATGAGAGTACCAGATTCAAAAATTAATCAAATTACCAGAACACCTGTTTTTCAAATTTTGATATGTACCTCGGATTATAGAAATGTGACCTGTTCTAAAACATAAAATCACAAGCTTAATCCATATTGATGGGTTAATTTCCTAAAGTAATAATAAATCGCGCGGAATAAAATATAAAGAAATAATATGATCGCGCTTCGCACGATTATAATTTCGCATCCTCATCGTCCAAATGCACTTTCTTTGAATTTAACTTGAATTTCTAGTTAAACTGCATTTCGCATGTGTTCTTGTATCCATCATGAATAAAATCCACGTTTATTTTTTGGCATTACAAAGTATGAATAACAGTTATTTAACGAAATTTAACGATACAGATGACAGGAACAATCAATCTATCCGGTAATAGTCAGAAACTCGGGCGATGCGTTAAAATTGGATCACGGGGAAAACTGCTCGTCGGCCGGAGCGAGATTCGGCAAAGCTTCATCGTGCGGGCACGGGAACAATGCATTTCACGCAATACCATTGAATTCTCATTGCCACACTCGGGATTCTTCCCGTCTGTTTTAGGGTTTTATTGCATCGTACCCGCTCTCTGCGCTCCGTCCGCATTTATCTCGGTGAGTGCCAAAACTATCCAGTATTGCAGTTAAACTGTCCAGCGAACCCGGTGGATTACACATTAAATACGCGAAAATCCCGTCGCGTCGGGTAGCTTTGTGCAGTTCGGAAAATTACGAGAGAAATCGCTGTTTGGATGTTCGGCAAAAGAGATTATCGAACGAGGATGAACCGGCAGTGTTGATCTTTCTGGCTTGACGCTCGATCATGATTGCTCATTATGATCGCGCTTCCCACGATTATAATTTCGCATCCTCATCGTCCAAATGCACTTTCGACTATGTAAGTCCGCAATAGCGGCCCTCGTTTATTGACAACAAAATCCTTGGATTAACTTTGGAGGAACATTGTGGATGATCCATTACCATACATTAATTTACATATTTAATAGCCGTTCATATTTGTCCGACCAAAATTAGAGCCCGCTCCATGTGCGTTTCTGGGTTTATCGAGACCAACGCTATACAAGATACCTAGCAGGATACAGGATGGTGCACTTGTTTGTATTCAACTAATCCAATTTATCGAGAACAATATAACAGTTAATCACAGTACGTTGCGCACTCAAACGGACGTAAGTTGTAAATTTACAATGCAAACGCTTATATCGTTTCGAAGATATGATCACAGTGAAATTCAATAAAGATCCTGATGAAGCGCGAATTAAAATTACTATCGATCATCTATGAGATTGATTGCGACAGATAATAACAAAAAGACTCAACTTCATTGAGTTTAATCATTTCCGAAAAGGTGCGTGGTCTGAATATGAAAGATGCAACGCAACTCCCTCGGGCCTCCGGAAGTTAAGTGTGTGACCCGAAGTTGTCTGGGATCAGGAAATTATACGAAATAAAAGAAGAAAGAAAAGCATGTGAGCAATGAGGAGATTTGTCGCACGCGATCCATGAACTCGAGACTTTCGCGCTCATTATCAGAGCCGTGCACTCGGTACGCTTCAGAGGCTGTAATTATAACTATCGTGATGCGTCAGTGAGTGCACGCGAGACATTGCAGCATTCTTCACCAGTCTCCAACATACATTGTAAGGAAAATATATGCTGACCGAGAAAGTTCGAACTTTCCTCAATGGGGTGGAATACATCGGATTTTTGTTTTTCCCCGTCTTATCATGCCAATGTCCGGAAACCTCAGGTTCACTGTCTCACCGATGTGCCTGTATACTGCCTATCTCTGCGTTTCCTCGAGCAATTTGTCATTAAGACTGTTATCTTGCAATTTCGCGCGAGTATCGCCCAAATACGCTATGACAGGGACGATGAGAGAGGTTTATATGCTCCTGTGCTCCGGAGGCAAGACCGTGGCTACGACATGGCCGGGGGTTAGCGAAATTACGTCACACCTTATTAAGGATAAGGACGAGCGGGACGACCCGCCCTCGAGCGTTCTCATTAGTAATTTCGGGATAAACCCTTTCTCCCCATACCTCCCTGTGTTTCTTCCTCTTTCTCTCTGTCGAGACGATCGTCATCCAAAAACACCTTAGTCATGCAATAATTAGAATTATTTGAAAAAAAATCTTGCCGCATTTCCTTAAATCTCGGCGCTATGTAACTATCCTTATAAGCTCGAATAATTTTTTAAAAATAATGTAATGAAAAGTATTTGTTGTTTTTACCAAATTGAGTATCACAATTCTATTCAAGCTCACCCAGAAAAATAATTTATTTGACGGTCACCGTTTATTTGGTTTAAGTCAAATATTGATTTGATTTAAATAAATATTTATTTAAATCAAATAAATATTTTACTTAAACCAAATAAACGGTGACCGTCAAATAAATTATTTTTACTGGGTGCACCGATAATACCAGATGAATCAATTGGTCGCCCAATGAAATCTTTTGCGAACAAAAATGCGACCAGTTTTACATAAATCGGATTTTTTCTTTCTTATTATTTTTATTGTAAAAAAATGTTGTTCACAAATGTCGAACCGGAGCATTGAAACTTCGCAGGTTGGCCGAGCGGGGGTATGTCCAGTTATTATACTCCTGCCACTGAGGCACATATACCTATATATATTAGCATAGAAATCAGGAATCCGGGTACATACCTATTTTCGTTGAATCTCCTCTAGGAATAATATCGATTGAGCGGAGGTGGTGGTCGTGTACGCTGGACAGAATCCGAATGATTCGGAGACCCATGAGAGCGTATACTATATCCACACAATGATATAACGCTTGTGAGCCTGTGTGCGCCTACACATGTACAGTATACATAGTACAGTGTGTATACAGAATCTATGTGATACGCTCTGTATGTAATCGAGATGGAATTTCAACGATAATGCTACCCCGGAAATAGCACTGTTTCATGATTGTCGAGAGAATCGGGAATATCTGTAGACTGGCAGAGATCACACGATAGAATGTGGAAACGCTTTCGGGGATCGCGCTCGCAGTCGAGGTATCCGCTCAAAAATGTTCGACAAAAGTGGCAATGGACGGAAAATAAAACTTAGAAATCGTTACCGTAATTCAAAAAGACAAATTTATCTCTTTGAATTTATGAAATAATAACTTTAATGGAAAAACAACGGAATTTTTTTTAGAGAAAAAATACGTTTAAGTATTCACGAGTATAGTAAAGAAGGTTTGTACTTTTAACAAACTTTTTATTGTTCCAAACGTCTGCAACCTTGTTTTTGTTAACAGTAGAGCTCACATATAATTTTTTATCACATACCCTCTAACTCATAACTGGGGTACATATGTACCTAACGCGTTTCTTCTACGTACAAGGGTCCTATGAGTAGTAAATGGGTTTTGCCGCACATGAATTTCTTCGTTTTTTCATAAGGAAGAGAATGGTACGCGGCAAATTTGGCTTTAGTAAAGTTTAGGGGGTGAAGTCACCTTTAAAGCCCAAAACGTAAGGAAAATTGGCAAAAATCGTACTTTTTGTGAAAAATTTTAGTTTTTTAAAAAATGGGCCGATTTTCACATTTCAAACGCGGTTTTACAGAGGACACTTCAGACTATTACGAAAAAGTAGTCCCATTGTATTCCGTTCAAAAAGTCTATTTATTTGGACATCTTAAAACGAGGAAAAGTTGAAAACTTGTTACATGGAAAAAATCAATGAAAATGCAAACAAAATTGGTTTCTTGAAAAATTGTAGGTAAGGAAAGATAATAATAAGTGTTATAAAAATGCATGGAAAAGTTTGCATTTTTATTCGTTGCTGCTCCCAGACACCACAGCATCCTTGGGAAAATACTTTTTACTTTGCGATCCCGTGCTATCGGGGAAAAAGCACATCTGGTACATTTTTTGTAACGTCCTGTGGTACTGCAATTGGCTCTTCTTGCAGGATCGTCAAAATGCACACGCGCAGGTTATGTCGAAGATTCGCAATCGGCAATCGCAGATGCCGTTCGATCATATAGTACCCGAGAGTCTTTACGAAGGTTCTTCGATTAAGCAATCAAACCTATACGATTTTTTGTGTACTATAACGGATTAAATGTTTCCCGTCTGATTCACACCCGCCCACACACACACACATACAACCGGATATTTTTTCTAAATGTGATTTTTCGCTGTTTTGGAACCTTCTAATCATGTTTTCATTAAAATCTCGGAATTTTTTTTTACCAAAACAAAGCTTCCTCTATGAGGAAGCAAAAAAACCACTTACATAAAATACTAACGCGGACTGAGACCTGGGGTATTTAGTTACCCCAAGCGCGCTGCGTTAGTGCCCTGTGCGACAGCCAGCGAGCACCTGAGGATACTACCGGCCTCCGCACATCGTCAAATAATATCAATTTCTACTGTAGGAGCGCAGTTTGAATGTCGTCTGGGGTACTTTCGTACCCCATATGAGAGTTCTAGGGTTAATATAACGAAGAAAAAAATTGTGAAATAAAAAAAATTATGAACGTTTGGTGACAAGAAACGTTGGTAACTTTTTTACAATGGGGGATCGGATGGTTTTACAGGATCATTGGATTCATATTCGCAAATGGCAACCCAGCAGACGTGCCCGTTGCTCTGGTAAGGTAAACGACCCAGTTTCCGCCGCTGTCTCAGTTACGAGAATACCGCCTAAATTGAACCCCCTAAAAATAAATGCTGATGTCTCCGTTGTTAATCGACCGATTCGCTGCACCTTCTGTCACTCTATTGTTCAAAGGTTTACACAAACAATATAACAGCGCACCGGAGTTCAATCCCTCCCATGCAAGATACCGCAAGTTTTGCGATGTGGTAGATTTCTCAGAGACCAAAATTTGTATGCCTAAATTAGCCCAGTTGTTATTATCTGTATTATACTGTTCTCGTGCTATAAGGTAGTCAATATTGACTATCAGTTGTCACCCCAAGTTTCTGAGCCCTGCCAAACACTATATTCTCCTTATAAATATCGAATTGCGGGCTAAAAAGAGATAGCTTCTCAGCTCGGTTTGTTTGTTGTAATTCTTGCGTTTAAAAATCAACTCATCAACATTTATCACCATTTTTTATAAATTTCGAAGGCAAATTTTATCACGATACGGAAATAAGGTAAACTCCGAGAGATGTTGAATTAATGCGAAATTCAATTCAAAAATTATATTTTATATGAAGAAGCCACGTAAGTTACCCGAGTTTACTCGGGTAACTTACGTTCGTTGTTCGGTTAATTGCTCGGTTCGTTGTTCGGTTAATTAATTAACATTTGATGAGCTTCAAATTATCCATAGGTAAAATTATTATTATTCTCAATCTCTTGCATTGTTTCGAAGCCCGCGTCGAGGTACTTGACACATTAAAAATTTTGCGACATGAACGTAACGCAATACTTGGTTTCACCATCGAATTAATTGATTGCCGAACGGCGAGTCTCGGCATCGAACCTTCTATGTCACGCTCGGGACACTGGATATTTTCCAGTGTCCCGACCATGGTTAATAACCAGTCAAAAGGTTATTAACAAATAGCTGCAAAAAATAGTTCAACAAATAAGCAGTAAAGCTTTTTTTCTCTTTTTAAATGAATTCATTGATTTCCTAGAAACCAAATAAATGTTTTCCGAATTTGCTATCATTTTTGAATTTTCCGTTTTTGACATCTTTTTAAGGCCGTAACTATGGAACGGTTAAATATTGCAGAATTTTTTTTTAATTATAGAAAATTATGAGAAATTATGAAAAAATTCAAAAACATCAAGGAATCATTTAAAATGCGATAATAAAAAGTTCTCTGATTTGTTTTGAACAATTAATTTTTCGAGTCATTTGTTAATAACTTATTGGCGTTATTATTATGTAAAATCAAAGGTCTTGACATACACAATGCGATGGATTTTTTTCGGATTTTTGGCATGTCGCGACGTACTGAAATTTTGATGGCATTAAACTTTTGGTTGGGATTGTATATGTGATGTGTCCTTATCATTCTCGGTCATTGCTACTGAAATCCCAAACATAAATCTATGGCTAAAAGGTTACTTCCGCCCTAGCATTAAATTCATTCACTGATGTTAAATCAAGATGGTCCAATTTAAGCGTAAGAGGGATATGCAATTTAGGCAAATAGTTCATTTTTACTTAAATCCCATATTTTTCAGCATCCAAGAGAGAAAAATAAACTTAATAGGATTTTAAAAGTTTCGTAATTGAGTAACGATTTCAAAAATATTCGGGCTAAGCCATTTTCTCTTTTATGGGTACTGCAGAACCCTTACAAAATGAGGCGAAAAATTACATCAATCGCTAACAACACCTATCAGCGCTTGCACCTTCCGTGCGGCACTTGGAATTTCGCTATATCTTCATATTCTGATCTTGGGTATGTCACACGAAAGTGTCCATGCCAGGGTGTTATTTAAAAATGTTTTCTTCGTGAGATATTTTCGTGGCCTAATTTACATGTAGGACCAACTTAAGCGGTCTTCCCCTACCGCCATTAATGACAATTTATACTAATAATAAATACATCATACGCTAAATACAAACGAAATTGATGGCATGTTGAAGAGCGATTTACTTTTGATTAATGCCGCGATACGCATTTTTTAAATAAAATGTTCCCTTTAACAATTCAACATGGCGGAAACTGGGTAGCTTACCTTATCATACAAAATACAAAAATGGCTGGAATGCACAGTATTTTTATTCTAGCCGAGTACAGAATTATTATTAATCTTTTAATTTCCCTAAGTCTCCCCAAAATTCCAGCATTAAAATTTTACTCGTGCGGTTGAACAGTAGCGGCCGCAAGTGCCGCAAAGTTGACGCTTGTTAAACGAAGTTAAACCCAAACGAAATTGCGAATTTTCGGTCTCGCATAGTCACCTCCGGTAAAGAGAGATTTCAATTGGTGCGGGAAAGGCGCCGCGGCTAACAACCGCCCCGTTGCATAACTCTCGTTCTCGGTTTCACCTCGGCGTTTTCCTCTCGCAACAGTCTCCGACCGCCCCCGACCTAGCTCTCCCGCCCGGTGAGACCCAAGTTAATGGCCGGTGCACGAATGCATTGTGATTTGAAATTCTGCTGCTCGAGAGGGTAAAAGCTCTACTGAGAGAGTTAGTGAGGGAGGGCGGAAGGAGGAGAGTGAACTGTATTCTGGATCTTTCTCTAACTCTATCTGCAACGTGGAGTTTACATGTTTATTTCCAATTATTCGTACCGAGGTTGCGCTCCTACGCCCGAGGCTCGTTACAACGACAACGACGACGAGGACGACGACGGAAACAGTATAACGGCAAAAGCATTTCGTTGCTTCTCTGCCATAAATGAAATTGAACATTGCAACATGTCTGGGCAAGAGAAAACTTCGCGGTACTGGAGTTTAATTTGTGAAATCGTATAGGTTCCAACTTTTGATACCTGCTTTCGTAACAGTTGACTTTTTTTACCAATTTTAATAAAGTTAATGTTAAGGCCATTACTCTCATCCATCGACCTTAGCTCCAATCGAATATGGTCGAAAACATTTGCCACCCCAGCCTGCAGACAATTCTTTCTTACATCGAGGTTAGTTCTGTTTTATCGTTTCCACTAGAATTCTCGGGTCCCTCCCGTCCAACCCTCTGAGCCCAGAGGCGTTTTCTTGCAGTGTGCACCGGAGTCGAAGCACATACGATTTCCTAGGACTGCGAGCTCGGTATATAAAATTGAACGATACTATTTGCTCTCGATAAAATTTCGTTTCACGTACAGTCGGAGATCAAAAAGTTTGTTCGCCGGAAGTGGAGTCACACGAGAAAACTTCGCTTCCGGTTTGAAAATCTGAATTTTCAAACGCCAGTGTCGTCTTTCGGAAAGACGTCGTATCCGGTTTCAAAATGTCGCTTTTTTTATCGGAAGTGACATCGTACGGAAAAACGTCACTCCGGCAAAAAACCGAATTTTAAAACCGGATATGATGTTTGCCCGTACGATGTCAGTTGCGGCAGAAGACGTCGATTTTGAAACCGGAAGTAGCGTCTTCCCGTATACTATCTTCGGTTCACAAGTGAAATTTAAAAACGGAAGTGACGTTGCAGAGAATATTTAAAAATTTTCTCTGGAATGTATTTCGAAAAAGACGTGAATTAAGGAACACTGGAACGTGGGTAAACGATCGTGTGCGATACGTCTTAAGGAGGGAGTCTCGCTGCGCGCTGACTTCGCATAAGTTCAACAACAATAAGAGAAAATTGCAAGTACTTCTTGATGGTGTGAAAATCTGAAAAAAA
>JAPYZD010002678.1:0-15138 GCA_030522725.1 Ichneumoninae sp. B BG-2022a
TAATCTTCTCAGTACCTTTAGTATACATGATTTTTTTCAGATTTTTGCACCATCAAGAAGTACTTGCAATTTTCTCTTATTGTTGTCGAACTTATGCGACTCCCTCCTTAAGCTAAATAAATAAATTTTCTCATCGGTCACAGCCTCCGATAATTATGAAAAAAAAAAAAAATGCCATCGCACAACTTCACACCACGACTTCATGACTGTACGAACCTCTGCTCTAGCGTGAGATTCGCCAGTTCCGGTACCCTGCACCAATGTCCCTCGGGCACGAGGGTGATGAAGATCTGGGAGAAGTAGACCCACGCCACGAAGCAGGCGAAGGGTATCATGAGAACGAAGAGGATCTTCTGATAGAAACCGAACTCCCCGACATGGGGCAGCAAATCGTCGAAATCCATGTCTTTAGTCTCCTCGACGCTTTTGGTCATCACGACCGGTGGAACGGTCTCGGGTTGTCTCGGGTCAGGCTGCTGATGACCCGACGAACTCGTGCACGTCCCCGGCGGATTCGGCTTCGGAAAACAATTCGGGGTCGGCGGACCAAACTTTTCCTGTGGCGGCATCGTCGTCGAGTCTCACGCTTTTCGAACGGAAGCGATTTTGAAAAAACTATCTTCCCAACTTCGCAGTTTCGAAAAACTCGACCGATCTCCCAACGCAGGACAGAGACCAACTATTTTATTTATTTATTTATTATTACATTACATTTTTTTAATTCGGGTATAGAAAATTGACGCTTTTTCAAATATAATAAATATAATATTTTTCTATACTTTGAACACTGGCACGATATATTATTTTTTTCTAGGGAAATTTTTAAAAATATTATGTTATATTTTTAAGTAATTATTATTTTTAAAAATGTCACAATAATTGGATTGCACTACACTTTTGATATCACTTTCCGAATGAAAATTAGTGGGTAAACACAAGGGGATCGTTAGTACAATTTTGGGTAAAAAAAATGATCAACGATTTCAGGCTATGCTTATAATTATAATCCAAGCAAATCCTGACTCGTTGAACAACACTATGAAACGCTTCGACGGCTCTCCGGCTATTATAGGCAACGTCGATGGGGACCTCCCTCCTCCGACTCTCACACTCCGACAAACTGAATTCAATGTTCTGCAGGTGGCATTGAAGGTGGCGTAGATCACTCCGTCAGGCCTCGTTTCATTCGCGAATACTCGCTCGCGATATACTAATAGGGTCCCTTCCGTTTGCCCGGAGCGTTCGACGATAGTCAGCTTCGGTTTCGAGTGGGACAGTACACTAATCCCAGGTGCTGATATCAATTTTTTTTCGATTACACTTAATCAACTGCATTTTCTGCGTCCTATTCCCCTTCCCCTTTGGATTTTGTGTTCTCAGACGTTATCATAAAAATTCTTTATCAACTGGGTGAAGACAAGATAGAAAAGCGCGTTGTCTTCATTACACGAAGGAATTTTTCTTCCTCAAAGCAAGGAGGTTTCACGAATCACTAAAAATCGCTTCGGTCTATGCGATGATTTCCATTTCTTAAATGTTTCGAATATCTTTTTATTACGCTTTACTTTTTTATTGCACTTTATTTTTTATAACACTTTATTTTTTATTGCGCTTTATTTTCTTATTGCACTTTACTTTTTTATTGCGCTTTATTTTTTTTTTATTCGGGAATACCCACTCGCGATTTTCCGCTTCGATTTCAAGTGGAAGAGTGCATCAATCGCAGATGCTGATACCGATTTTTTTCGATACCATTTAATCAACTACAGTCTTTGCATCCACCCCTCTTCACTCTTGGATTCCGTGATTGCAGACGTTATCATAAAAATTGCGTATCAATTCGGTGAAGAGAAGATAGAAATTCGTGATATATTCATCATATGGAAAAATTTTACTTCCTCGTAGCACGGAAGATTCGCGAAAGACAAAAAATTTGTTCGGCCTGCTAAAGTCATGATTTATATTTTTTAAATGTCTTGAATATTTTTTTATTACGATGTACATGTATGAAGTAAGCTGAAGGTTAACTCCAAGCCACGACCGGTTTTCGATGAAAGTAAAGAAAAAAATCATTATCGATAAAACTTTCATGTTGCATCCAGTCGAGTCTCTATACACACTCGTAATGCAACGAGATCTCTGTTTTACGGTGCATCGTCGACGAGTCGCTGTTACGTGGAGTAACGAGCAAGATTCACACTGTATGTATAGTGGAGCGAGGTTAGCGAAATCGAGCGATTTATCTACTACAATCGTTGTAGACAAGTGCCAGGCGATTAATTGTGCGATAGCGATCTAATCTCAATAATAGACATAATCGAAAATCCGCGTGTTGACCACTTACGCATTCGCTATGAACCTGTGATGAAGATAACAATTGATAAACTAAAATTCAGCGTAGGATAAAGGAGGACAACTCGAAGCGCGGAAATATATCTGTGATATCTATGATATATATTTTTTAAAGTTGTATGTTGGTTTGTCGGAAATACGTCACTTTCGGTTTTTGAATGTTAATTTTCGACCGGAAATAAGGTCACACCGGATATACATCACTTACGGTTTTAGAATCTGATTTTTCGACCGGAAGTGACGCCATACCCGAAATACATTACTTCCGGTTCCAAAATCTTATTTTTTGACCAGAAGGGACGCCAGCCGAAATACGTCATTTCCGGTTTGAAAATCTAATTTTTCGACCGGAAGTGACATCATACTGGAAATACGTTACTTCCGGTTGAAAAATGCGATTTTTAAACCGGAAATCTCGTATTTTTCCCAGGCCGTGATAACTATTCCCTATTGTAGTATTCTGATACTATTCTGTGCCTCTTTTCGTATTCGCGATAAGGTCCGTATATTGCTTGTGCGAAGCGTTGATTTCCATACGCCAGACAAAACGATTTGTTCGGCTATTACAATGTGGCGAGGATCTCTCACGATAATAAAATACTCTCACACGAGCTAGGCATCAGACATCGGGAGACAGGGAATATAACGTTCTTCGGCCTTTCTATCCGCACGATGGAGGTCGGAGGCATTCGTAGCTGACTAATTAATCGATTCGATTTAATATATCTCAATATGGGTCAATGTGGATTTTATCGTTCGACTGGATTGGCTATAGCAATAAAAAAAACTGCGCAATTTTTATGTCCCTCGTTAGACTTGAAAGTCTGGGCGGCAGCGAGAATGCGATGGAGTTTTAATCAAGATAATAATTGGCATCTCGTTGTACAAGACTTCCGGTTAATCGTGCGATCGCCTTCTCGTACGTTATCCCGGAAGGCTGAACTTTCAAGGTCTGATTCAACATCCGGCAAATATACAAGATGCGACAGCAATCTAACGCTTATTTCCTTGCATTAGATTGCAATTGGAACTTTTCGAACGACTCGATTTATATTCCCAAAACTATGCCCATACATAGCTTAGTTTAAACATAACATATATGAAACATAGCATATGTAAAACATAGCATATATGAAACATAGTATATGTAAAACATAACATATACGAAACGTAACATATATAAAACTTCATAGTTTCATAGTCTCGATTTATCTCGTAATCCGCCCGCGTTTTTCAACCTTGCTCACAATCCTCCAAAGCGATAAACATTCTTCATGGAGTGAGCATCGGGAACGTGAGAGAACTCTTGCAGATGCGATGAAACAGATGTACAGCCGTTTTTGTGGTCAATTATCCGCCGTATTTAATTGGTATAATATTGCCAGAAGTACCCGCCAACTGGTATCTCGACGGGAACCCTTCTTCCGCGAAGTCGCGATGAGCGTTTCCAATATTATCTGTGGAAAAAGGCGGTAGCTGCATTGCCGACCGTTCGCAATTCTGAGTATCGGCAATATATCCTGTCCGTTGCACAATAAAATTAGTAACAAGTAGTAAAAATGGAAAGTACGTAATGTCAAATTCATGAAGTTTTGTATTGTCACTTCATCTATTCGATCATATCGGGATTAATCATGTAATGCGTCGCTTTGTCGATGACGTACGCGTAAGACACACATAAAACAATCGGTCAAAGGGCATATTCGCCGCGTATGGTACGCGCATAACTTAAAATCAAAAAAACGTCCTACCGAGGGGCACATTTAAATATAAAAAAAAACTAAGAATAATGTGGACAGCATGTTAATTACGTTAATACAAAAACAAGATTAAAAAATGCCGAAGAGCATATTCAATGTATAATTTTTTTTTCTTTGCAATAATGAGAAAAGTTAATTGCAGTTTTTATTACCGACCGTGCACATGCCCATTCACATCTTAAAAACATATGAAACACGTTCTCAGAATGTCTCTCTGGCTCCGCCTATAGCGCCACTGATGCTATCTCTCTCGCCTTCCACAGTGTTTCACATGCTCTTAATAACAAAAAACGCCAAGTCAAAGCACCTGTGAACGCGACCCTGCAGTGCGCGGGGGATTTCGAGTAGCGTTTGTAGGTTGGCAATAGAACTAAAATTCGGTCACCTATATGTTGCACGTAAATACCATTGAAGACGTAAATACAGCTTTTTCTTGGTTACCTGCAGTTTCATATTTCGAAAGTTATTAACAAAAAAAAATACGTCGTCGCACAAAATCTCGAAGATATCACTGATGTAACACACGATCTTCAGTACTGGATAATAGATATATCAAATGGGTGATGTTGAAATGCCAATCACGCTCGCACAAGTTTCCCACCAATTTGTTGGTTAGTTCTTATCAAATAGGCAATTCGATGCAATAATGCGTACTCGACGATAGAATTTGCAACTGCGTGAAAGATTTTTTTTTTGTTGCAACGGATTATAAATCTATCTGTGGCTACAAGTTTAATACAGACAAACTTCATTATTGTTTAACCTTCCGTGAACAGTAATTGCAAGTTTTGCATCATAGAATCACAGCTCTCCCCGGCCTTGATCATAAGGTGATTGCTATTGAATTAAAAGTTTGCCGTTTTTTGCAAAGTCGATTAGTCATACGATGAGTTATATACCATGAAGTGTATTCTACACGAAGTATAGCTAATATTAGCTAATATCGTTAATGAACGATTTATGAAACTTGAGATAAAATAGACAATCCATGATAATTGCCTCTCCACGAGCCATAATAATACATTTTACATTTGCAGCACCCAAAATGGATGATGATGTAACTATAATTTGTCCTATCACAAAATCTCCACATCCTGCTCTGAAACAGAAGGTTCGTTTATTATTTATTGCAAATAATAGTGTTAAAGTATACCGCAAAGTCAATGCAAAAAGTTACGCATTTTATAAATGTAAAAAACTATATATTAAATTTTATATAAGAATTGAAGGTACAATCAGTTGCTCAGCGTATTAAACAGCTTTGCGAAGACTAAATGTTGTACCTGTATCTTAAATTTAATCTATCCGATTATACGCAAAAATTAGTACATGCTATATGTTCATTTTTATACACATGCACGATAAATTTTTCTGTAAAAATGATTCTTCAATCATAATCAGTAAAAAAAATCTTTATTTTGCAGTGTCCAATCCAATAATGACGTAAAAACGTTGCTTCATGTCTCACAGTCGGACCCAAAAGATATCGTCGTCGCAAAGTATCAATGAAAAAATGCCGTCGCCGCGACCACGGATACTCGGTTCGCCCAGGCTGAAAAATAGAGACGCGGAAAAGGACAGAAATCCGCAGAGCCCGGCCGCTCCGGCATCGAGAAAGACACCGGACGAACCGGACTGCGAGATCATAAAGATCGAGGATGACGACGAGGAGCAAGAACCGTCGAGGGGTTCGAACGGCACGGTGACGATCGAGGTTCATCGAGAGCAGCCGCGCCAACGAATCGGTGCTGTCCAATTCGTCAAGCAATGTCCGATGAGGCTGCAAGAGCAGTTCAACAGTTCGGTGACTGAGAGTGTCGTCGCTCCGATTTCGCCCTCGTTGGCCCTGCAGTTCGTACCGGACACGTCGATGGGCGGATCGACTCACGCTCGAAACATTTACAGTAGGCAGAACGTCGTAATGGTTTTACCTGTAAACACCGTGGCGCCGCAAGTCTTCAAAGCTCCGACGCTCTGCACCTTGGAGAGAATAGACAACCCAAGAGAGATCACGCGGATCCAACAAGTCGTCGCGACACAGAAGGGAAGTCCCGGCTCGCCGATCAACGAGTCCGACACTCGTACGCTGAAAGCTCGAAGCGACTCGAAACAGGAGTTCCACGAGTTGCGCAAGAAGATACTGCAGCAAATATTCAAGAACGATTCCACGGAGAAGACGAGCGATTCCAACGCGCGCAGCTTGATTCCGTGGAAGAACAAGCGAGAGAGTACCGGAGGGGCGTCTTTTTATAATAATCGGGCGGGCTCAACGGGCCGGGATTCCTTCAACGTTGTAAAGACGTCGAATACTATGCCGAAGGGATCGGGCCTTAAGGCTGGCTCTATGGACGTTCGGAAGGGCATCGTTTCCGCGTCGAAAAAACCAACGAGTACTCTTCGGTTCGTCAGCCACGCTGGTTCTCTTTTGAGAAAACCTACCGGGAACGTAACATTGGGGCAACGGAGTGGAGTTTCTCGATCAAAGGCTCCCTCGAGCAGAGTCGTCTCTTCGGATATTCAAGAGTGCTTCGTTTCTGTATCGAGCAATTCGGTTGGAAAATCTTACGTTGCCAGTCGGACGGTTTCGGATTGTCCGTCAAAGGAACCCGCGAGCTCCATGGACAAACAAAACGACTCATATTTAAAATCAAAAGAATCCACCGCGGCCAAGAGTCTTTTGGGAAACAACGAGCGTCCGATTCCTCCGTTGACGATAATAGGCGACAAGACGAGGCTGTACGAAGAACCGAGCGAAACGGTTTCCGCATCGGAAGAACCACCCGACGACGTTCGTTCATTGGAGAATAAAAAGCAATCGATATCCTCGCTCAAAAAATCACCCGAGGGTGTTGATAATTCGGAAAAGAAGAAAGTACCGATTTCGTCAGCGAAAGAACTGATCGTCAGTATAATTCCTCTGGACATTAAAAAAGCTTCGATATCTCCGGCGCAAACCGAAAAACCGATCGCCGATGTAATTCCTCCGAACTCCGAAAAGAATTCGATTTCTTCGGCTCAATCAAAAGAACCGATCACTGTAATTCCTCCGGACACCGAAAAGGATTCGATTTCTTCGGCTCAATCGAAAGAACCGATCACTGCGATTCCTCTGGACACCGAAAAGGATTCGATTTCGTCGGCTCAATCGGAAGAACCGATCGTCGATGCAAGTCCTCCGGATACCGAAGAAGATTCGATTTCTTCGGCCCGATCGAAAGAACCGATCGTTAATTTAATTCCTCTGGACACCGAAAAAGATTCCATTTCTTCAGCCCTATCGAAAGAACCGATCGAGCCATCCACACCTTCGCAGGTCACCGAATTATCGTCGCAAAAAGACAAGCCGTCCACGAACCCCGACCGAACAGATAAAAACGCAGACTTCGAAACTTCGAACTGCGAATCGATCGTCGCGAACTCGCGTAAGGCGCAGTGCATAGCTTGCAGGGAAAAATTTTCCGATCGAACGGAACTGCACAGGCACGCTACGCTGGCTCATCGTGGTGTGCAGATAGTATTTTGCGATATCTGCAGCGATGCCTTTCTGAACGATCACAAACTGCAGGAGCACCGTTCGACGTTCTGCGATCGTTACCGAATCTCCGAAGCGTCGACGGACGACGAGGACGAAGATTCGTCTTTGAATTCTAAAACGGAAGGGTCGGTTTCCGACAAACAAGCATCGACCAAGCGTCGTGTCCCGAGCGAACCCTCGCCGGGACACTCGAGCTCCCCGAAGAAAAAACCCCGAGGTCGACCGCCCAAAGCGAAAGTCATCGACGACAGCGGCGGATCGCCGAACCTTCCGAAGTCCCGCCCGATGAGTCCCGACTCGAGCGGAGTCGAGAAGAGGAAACCGCAGACGAAGAACAAAACGGTCGTCGTGAAGTACAGCTACGTAGAGGAGGACGTCATCAGACACAGCGCGACAGCGGCGAAGTTCAAGAGCGCCGAGATAAAAAAGTTGGTCGTAACGGTGACTCGTCTCGAA
Organism: Ichneumoninae sp. B BG-2022a; assembly: GCA_030522725.1. Lineage (NCBI taxonomy): Eukaryota > Metazoa > Arthropoda > Insecta > Hymenoptera > Ichneumonidae > Ichneumoninae sp. B BG-2022a. The sequence continues at coordinate 8,104 of JAPYZD010002678.1, forward strand.
GCTCCGGTGCTCGAGAAGTACCTGGAGAAATTGTCCACCAGACCGATCACCGTCTTCGCCGATGAGAAACCCACGAGGATGGGAAATTACGGGAGACAAAAAGGCAAACTCAAAGTCTCACCGGGGCGACCTAAGAACATCGTCAACGTACGCCGCGGCAAGAGAAAAAGGTGGCCGTCGATGAAGCTCAGGAGAGGATACGTGAAACTCCGAAAAACTCGTCGAGCCGCTGCCAACAAGATATACAACAATAACGACAGCGACAGCGAAGAATTGCCGAGCAACGGTTCGCGCTCGACGCTGCGCGCTCTGAGTATTTCCGACGATTTTCCCGCGAGCGACGACACGAGAAACAAAAAAACTGCTCGAGTCGAATTCGCGAGTCAAATTTACAGCGACTCGGACGAGCCGATGTATTCAGCTAAAGCCGATTGGAAAACGGATGCCAAGAAGACCAAGAGAGAAACCGCAGGAAGACAAAAAACGCTCGAGGAAAAGTCGGCAGATCGAGACAACGATTCGTCCGACGAAACGGCGGACGTTGCGGCGTTCGCCAGAAGCGATGTTGTGACGGACGATCGAAAGATCATCAGAAAATTGACCTCGAGATCTTCGGCCGCGAGCGTCGCAGCGCTGAAGACAAATCGGACGTTGCGGGCGTCGACAAACTCCCGAGAGGAAGAGTCGACTACGATCTCGACGTTGATAATCCGGGACTCGTCCGCGCGCGAAGAAAAATCATCGAGGCGGAGCGACGCGAGTGCGCGCAAGGAGTCGACTGGCGGCCTCGACGACACGAACAACGACGAGGCGGCGAAGAACGGCGAAAGCTTCCTCGACGAAGGAAACGAATCCGAACGAGCGAAGCCATCGGCGAGGTCGAGCGATTCGAGGGGATCGAAAGCTTCGTCCCTTTCGCAGATTCCTCCGCGAAAAACGTATCTGCCGAGCGAGCGCAACTCGAAGGTTTCGAAGAAGCCCACACAAGAGAGCCGCGACGCGAAGAACAACGCCACGAAGGTTCAGGATTTATGCCGCACGTGCGAAGAATATTTGGCGAAGCTCTTGGCCGCCCAATTCGGCGGGAAGAAGACCAGAAGAACTTCGCTGGCGTGTCCGTTCTGCGACATGCACTTCATCACGATATTTTATCTCGAGAAGCACATTGCCCGCAAGCATTTGCACTGCAAGAGCGAACCGCAGTGCAGGCGATCGACGAGCGCCGTCGATCCGAGACTAGACTGCGAAACGGAGGTGAAGCTCGCTCTAGAGCGTCGCCAGTGTACGACGAAATTCAGCGAGGAGAACGATCTCGAAGATCGTGTGATGGAGCATCACGACAAATCGACCCCTCGCAAGAACGTCTCGAAGACCTTGTGTTTCCAGAGCGACGATGAGGCGGAGGACTCTGAAGAGGCTTCGTCTGAAATTCTACGGAGAGATCGAACCGACAAGGGAGGCTGTTCGAGATCGACGAAACGCAGGCGAACTCCGAAAACTCGGTTCTCGAAGCCGAAGAAACGGCAGTCGCCCCGAACGGTCGTCGAGTCGATAGAGCTGTCGAAGATCCCCGATTGTTCGACGGAGAATCTTTCGGCCCTTCAGTGCTGGGTCTGCGACTCGAAGTTCGACGAAGTGTCGGAGTGCAATTCTCACATGCGGGAGGTTCACGGGATATCGAAGTCGAGGAAACCGACGAGATCGGTAAAGAGCGATAGAACGGCTTCGCCCAACGAGATCCTCGTGAACGAGGGTTCAAGCTCGGCCGACGAAGAAGTCGCGCCGAGGCCGAAGCTCAACGCGAGGGAGCAGATAAAGGCCGATCGCGAGTACGTCCTGAAGCAACTCCTGTCCGACGACTCGATGGATGGTTTCGAGGAGTTCGACGATACCTCGAGGGAAGTCACGGTCGAATTGGTCGGGGCGAATGTCGACGGGACTTCCGGGAAGAGAGTTATAGGACGCATGTCTGCGGCTCACACTTGCAAAGTTTGCTCCAAGGAGTTCAACCGAACGCAAGATTTGCTGATGCACAGTCTCAGTCATGAAACCGAGTCCACCGAGGACGAGGCAGTGCCTTCCAACTCGGTTCGAACGGAAATCAGCTCGCCGAGATTTTCTCAAGAGTTGTTCGCCGATCCATCGACGAACGATTACGGGATGGACGTAGAATCGGAGCCAGCGAACGAGCGGAAAACCGACGGCAACCAATCCCGTTGCGAGGCTGCGAACGAGGATTGTCCAATCGGCGACGATCTCTTCGCCGACAACGGTGGACTCGAGGAGAGCGACGATTTCGTAAATACCCACGTGTATAATAATGGAGCGGGTGAAAGAGTCGTCATCGGCGAGAAGCGAAAAGCAGCGACGCACAAGGAAAAGCCCAGAACCTCGGTCGATCGAAAGCCCTCGAATTCCTCGAAGAAGTCTCGTTGCGAAAAGAGCCTGCTGGCTATCCCAGAAGTTCCTCGACCGAGCGATGAAAGGCACTGCACGCTGAAGGAATTTCTGGACACGGAGAAAGGCCTCGCCAATGCGGATGGAACGAACGTGAACGACAGAGTTCCGATAGAGTGCGGCAAGTGCAACAGGCAATTTCCGACTCAGGCGGCGCTGAACGAACACCTGTTTTTCCTTCACGACGACAGTCTCAAAGACACCGTATTGACCGACGTGCTGAAGACGGAGCAGAAGAGCGTTCGCCGATGGCGTTGCAGGGCGTGCCGGCAGGACTTCAAGCTGCTGCAGGGCTACAGTCGTCACCGATACATCATGCACGGCGACGAGTCGATGGTTCACGTGTGCGAGAACTGTTGCAAAATTTTGACCACCGTCACGATGGTCAACGTTCACATCTGCACCGACGTCGCGTCGTACAACTGTCGAACGTGCGACAAAACATTTTCCACCGGCATGTCGCTGAGGCTTCACAATACGGAGAAGCACATGGAGACCGGCGAGCCGAATGTGTGCAGACCGTGCAACAAGAGATTTCTGACCAAGTCCATGCTGACGCGGCACGAGAATTCGAGACATCAGTTCCTGCGACCTTACAGACCACGCAAGAGAAGTCCCGTGATGATGGCGACGCAACGTGTCGTCGCTGACGACGAGGAGGAATCGTTGGATCGAACGATCGAGTCGTCTGAGAATTGCACGCTTTACAGCGACGACGGTGAAGACGAAGGGATGGATTTCAGATTCGATGCTGGAGAGGCTGCGGGTAAAAAATATCGGAGTACATTAGTGAGGAATCCAAAGTTCACGGGACTGAAGGGACAACGCGGAAGGTCCGGAAAGAGGTCCGGAGATCACAGCAATTCTTCGGACGAGCCAAATGTTCGAGATTTTGGTCGAAGAGCAATCGTTAAAAAATCAAGAGACACGACGAACTACATAGACGAGAGCGAAATTTATCAGTGCTCTCTGTGCCAGCTGTATTGTCTAACGAAGGTAGCTCTCGATATGCACGTAGAGAAAATTCACTCGGGTATCAGGAAGATTTGTCAACTCTGTCGTAAAATGTACGTGGAGGGAGGGTTGATAAGGCACGTTATTGACGAGCATTTGAGTCCGTGCGAAACGTACAGGGTGATGAACGATTCGATATGGAACGATGGAAAGGACATCAAGGAAAGGGACACCGAGCTCTTAGTAAGAATCCTCGGAATGAAGAGGTTCATGTCGATGTGGGATTATCAAATCTCCGAAGAATCGGCGAAGGGATCCTCGATCAATTGTCCCACGTGCGCAATGAATTTTCCAACTACGTCGATGTACAGATTTCACTTCTTGATGCATCACGATTCGATGTGCGTGCTGTGCAACATCGAGTTCAAGAGCGGTGAGAACGCGGCCAAGCACAAGAAGGAAGAACATCGTTCACCGGCCTGTTACATTTGGTTCGTCGATAGAATCTTGAGGGATGTTACCGCTATGAAAGACTATCAAAAAGTCATGGAAAGGAGCTTCATCGAAATGATTTCTAGAGACAGTGCGGAATCAGACGAGGAGAACGGAGATTCTTTTGATGGACCTTTGGAAACCAAGGAAATGGCATTCACAGGGGATTATGCTGAGAATATTATTATGAAGGTGGAGAGCCAGGAGGAAACGGAACTCGAAGAGAAGCCGACGTTTCCGGAGTATCCAAAGGTGAAACTGGAGAATGCTGAGGAGGAAGAGGAGGACGACAAGAAACTCATTCTCGTTGTGACCGATGAAGATCTCGATAAATACAATATAGGAAAACGATATCCAAATATTTGGGGTCTTGCATCGCAGATCAGTTCGACCTGCGAGAAACTCACTCCGAAGGACGTTAAAGAAATGCTGGAAGCGTACTTTGAGAATTGAGACGAGGAACAGCTGTGCGACAAAACTGTAGATCGTAAGAAAAAATTGTATGGTGAATTTTTCTTTTATTTTGTTTTCTTTTCGCGCGAAAGTTTTCTGATTATTATTATATCTATTTGTTCGTCGGCACACCAACAGACGTTAAAGAGATGTTGGACACGTACTTTGATAATTGATTCGAGAAAGAGCTGAGGCAAACCTGTAGAGTGTAACGAGAAATTGAATTGGTAATGTTTTATTTTTTTCCATGAAAATTTTCTGATTATTATTTTGTCTATTTGGTCGTTGTTTTTATTTTCTTTATTACGCTCGACGCGTAATATACTTTGTACATACCGTTTTTATAGCCGGTATATCGAAAAGTGCAAGCGTGAAGATTGTGAACGCGAAATGTAATGCACGTTTTTATTTTATCCCTTTATGATCGTGTCTCGACATTATTACATAGTTATATCTCTACACAACTGATTTCGCCGACGCTTCTGTCTAGCTTACGCAACAGTGGCAAACACTTGAGATGTTATTTCCTTTATCCTATATTATGAAACATGTTAATAGATGTTATTTGCTGCAAAAAAAAAACTGTAAAGTCGTCACATACTTCGAATAAGTATTGTAAAGCGTGTAAAGAAAGTAATGGATATGAAATTTTCACGAAAATAAATAATTTGTTAAGGATTTTGCTATAAAAAAAACTTTGTTATTTATAATCCTTTTTATTTTCGCCCTTTACATCACTTTCATCAAATTCTTCATTATAAAATGAGAGAATCAGTAGGTACATCGGTGCGTTCACGTCGCTGTTTGCTTCTTTTTTTTTGCGGACTTTTTCTGCTTCGATTTTTTCTTAGCATCGGCCTTCTGTCCTAGATGTTTCCCTTTACCCTTGCCGTGAGGACTCGAGTCCGACTCTACTCTATGTTTCTTATCTTCCAAACGCTTGTTTTTTCTCTTTTGCCTCCTCATGTAGAAAGCTTCGTTTTTGAGCTTACGTTTCTCCGCGTTTATATAGTTAGTCTGTAACACAATTTTTTTCATATAACCAATTAAATTTTTTTTTTGGTGTCGACTCGAATTTTCGAAAAGTTATCCGGGAATGAGTAAAACCAATTGCTGATTTCACAATAAAATTGGTATAATGAGTGTTCTCAATACTTACAGCGATTACGTCAGCCTCCGAATTTACGGTTTTTCTCTTCTTGCGCGATGGGCTGCCAACGGTTCCGGAAAACAATCTCTTTCGGTTTTTCTTCTTGATCTGTCGCTCCTTTCTTCGTGCCACGGTATAGTCGGGCATGATGCGAATTTCGTGATTTTTGAACGTCATGCCATTCAGTCTCATGGCCATCATAGCTCCGTCGACAGACCGGAAATTTACGAGGCCACATTTACGTTTCTTGTTGTTTCGCAATATTTTTACGGAGTTGATTGGTCCACACTGGTCGAAGAGTTTCCTCAGGTCGTTGTCTTCGGCGGCTGCGGGGAAGAATTACAATTAAAACAATAGCGCGCAAGCCACCAGCAATACTAATATATATAACAAATAAATTTAAAAGGATGATTGCTTACTGAACGGCAAGTTTGGCAAGTACACGGTCTTTGTCTGCTCAGGTTTTATCTTTGGTTTTCTTTTATTTTTCAGGATCGATCGCTCTTTTCGCCATGCTGCAACATTGGGCATGACGCGAATTTCGTGATTTTTTATCGTCGTGCCATCCAGATTCAGGGCCTGCACAGCTCCGTCGACAGACTCGAAATTTACGTAGCCACGTCCTCGTGCCAGGCCGGTCTTTCGGCTTCGGAATATATTTACAGCGTTGATTGGTCCACACTGGCTGAAGAGTTTGTGTATCTCCGTGTCTTGGATTGCTGCGGGAAAGAATTACAAATAAAAGAATATGTTACGAGAATTCTTAATAATGATATCGCATTCTTAAATAATAAGGAACATCTCCTGTGGCCCCATATATAAAAGAAAGCAATTTAAAAGGATGGTTGCTTACTGAACGGCAAGTGAGTCAAGAGTACAGCCTTTGTATTGTCGAATTTCTCTTTATGACGAGAAACTTTCACCTTCAAGATATTATCGTCCCATTTCATCCCGTTCATCGACAGGGCCTTCTTCACAGAATCTTCCTTCTGGTATCTAATCAAATAACTAACGGTTTTGTTTTTCCGACGCTCTTTCTTAAGAATAGCAATTACTCTGCCTGGCAAATTTGGATTTACCGGTACACTTTTTTTTCTAAGTTTCATTGATTCCATTATACCGAACTGCATGAACTCCTTCTGCAAAGCTAACATATTCGATTTCTTTGGGACATTACTGATGAAAACAGTTCTCTCATTGCATTGTTTTCTTCTTCCTTTGGTTAATTTAAACGCCCTGCAGGCGTTCTCGTTTACAGCACCCTTTTCGTAATTCTTCTCGCTGTTAAAGATTTCGATGTCGGGCGACAAGTCTTCGTAGTCCTCGTCCTCGTCTTCCTCATCATATTCATCGTCATCATCTGAGTCATTTTCCGTTGCCTCGAAGTCTTCATCGTTGGATTCTTCGGCGATACTAGGTCCAAGAAGAGACACCAAGTCCAGTGCAGCTTTCTCATCTTCCTCATCCTCTTCACTCTCCTCATCCTCGTCGTACTCATCGTCATCATCCGAGTCATTTTCCGTTGCCTC
>JAPYZD010002679.1:0-21790 GCA_030522725.1 Ichneumoninae sp. B BG-2022a
ATACATCAGGCTTTTCTGCCCAGTTTTGCCACCTTGTCCGATCCAAAAATGATTGGAAAATTTAGTTTTGCCCAAAAACTCCGTTTTGCCCCGTTGCCCTATTTTGCCCCGCTCTCCCCTATATAGACGTTCCCCCTGGAAACTATTCGCTATATTAGGAAATACCATCCTTTTTCTCAGTGTACTCAAGAGGTAACGCGATAAAAAAACCCCCAAAGTATTCAAAACTCAACAAATTACAGAAACGGAATGGTTTCGGTCTGGACGCACGGTCGGTTTGTTCGGGCTCGATTATCCTCGAGGATGTTTGAGGCCGAGAACAGTGGAGAAATTTACTAATTTTCAGCATGACTCGACTTCCTTAACGAACGTCCTCGACCGCGAGAGACGGGTGGAGCGATCTTTGCACGCGTATTTCGAGCCTGAGGCTGCTTCCAGCGCCGATGTGTTAGTCCGGCAAAACGCAACGCGTCTACCAGCGGTGCGGGGGGGGGGGGGGGGGGGGGGGGGGGGGGGGGGGGGGGGGGGGGGAGGGGGGGGGGGGGGGGGCGTCGGTAGACTCGGTTCAGAAGTGGTGAAGAGGGGGGTGTTGCGGAGAGCGAGAAGGTTACCGCGGGTCTGGCCCGACGTCGCGGCGCCGGGTCTACGCCAGGGGTAGGATGAAGCAGGGCCGGAGCGAGCTCGTTTTCTCTCTCCGTCCGCCCCAGCGCCCCCTCTTCCGCCTCTCTTTCGGCCGTCGCGTTCGCCCCTGCGGGGAGCTCTTTCTTTCTCCGCGCCGAGGGACAGGAAAACCGTGGAAAAATGGAAAAACGCCAGCTGAAATACGCGACACGTCGCTTCCGCGCGACTCTCTTCTTCACCCCCCCCCCCCCCCCGCGCGGCTCCTCGAACCCTCCTATTTTCTCTCACTCCGCGCGGTTCTCTTCCCCCTACCTGGCGCGTTTTTCCTTCACAATAAAATATAAACTACAGTCGGACCGACGGACTGGCATACGTGCCCTCTGGCTCGCGGGCTGCGAAAACCGTGAAACGGAGAAACTGAGCGTGAGAGCAAAAAAGAATAACGCGGACAAAGCAGTGTCCTGCGGATGAGAGAGGCGAGACCGAACCGGAAGCGACCGGGATTTTTTCACGAGAGGCGCGGTGCGAACTCACCTCATACCGCAAATTATTTAAATAAAGATTTGTATCGAAACTTTAAAAAAATAATGCTTCAACAGCTTCAACAGCAACCTCTTTTTCTCTTAATTACGAAAGCGGAAATTGTATGAAGTACAAGATTTGCGTACGTGCCCTCCGACTCGTTGGCTGTGAAAAACGCGAAACGGAGACACTGTGAGAGCGTGAAAAAAAACAGAAAATACGGACAAAGCAGTGTCCTGCGGATGGGAGCGGTGAAACCGAATCGCAAGCGACTAGGAATTTAACACGAGAACCGCAGTACGAACTCGGTTCGTACCACAAATTATTTAAAGAAACATTTCTATCAAGCCTCAAAAAAAAATGTTAACAGCAATTTTTTTCAAATTTTTTTTCTAATTATTAAAAAAGTTTAATTATTAAATGTTTTTTCTAATTTTTGTTCTGATTATGAAACCGGCAATACTACATTTTTGGTAGTCGAAATAGCAGTCTATAGCAGATAAACATAACCGATACGAATTAATTTCTTTCCGTCGATAAACGAAAAAAGCAATCCAGAAAAACCCTAATTAAATTTAATGTCATCCCTTCCAAAAATATTTTTCTTCGACTTCATTATTTAAAATGAGATTTCCATAAAACCTAAAAAAATGTGAACCACAATCTTTATTCTCCCAATCACAAAACCGGAAATCGTACAATTTCGTTAATCACAACAGCCCCCGAGGCGAGTGTCAACGGCAAATAAACGCACCCGACCCAAATTAATATTTTCCCATCGACTCACGAAAACAGCAATCCAGTTGCGGACGACACTGCCTCGCCCGCACCTTAATTTAATTTAATTCCCTTTCACCCCTCGCAAACCATTTTCCATCGACTCAATTAAAACACATCTAAAAAAAAAACAAAACCAAACAAAATCATTTCCCCTTCGTTCCAGCATCGATTCATGTGCATTTCCGTCGACGCGTTACATTACGTAACGTCCCGACTTTCAATTTCAATTCCAATAAACGTCCAGCCTTTCCACCTTCGCCTGCACCAAGGGGGCCCGGAGGGGGGGGGGGCAAAAGAGGGGGGTGATCGAGGTGGTTCGAGAGACATCTGTATACCTGGTCATATAGCTCAAGGGTGCGTAAAAAACCCCATGGATTAAAGGTGTACCACGGTATGTTCGAATTGGGTGGCAGAAAGGAGAGGGGGGGTTGGTTCGCGGAGGGGCGGGACGGGGGGGGGGTTGGTTGGCTGAGAGAAGTAACAGCCCGTGGAGTGAAAGAGACCGAAGTTGGCCAAGGGTGGGCGCGAGCGAGAAGAAAGCAAGGCAACAGCATCAGCAAGGCAGGGGGGAGGGGGGTTGGGGGCGGCGCGGGGTGGCAGAAGGGGGGCCGCGCGGAGGATTCGCTTTTGCCGAGTACATTGCGGACTATCGACCGGGCGTTGCGCGGCGCCTGCGCACCGTCGACGAAACCCGCCTGCCACCCTCGGAACAGCCTTACCGGCGACACGTCGCGACGACGTCCGTTCGGCACGGGACACAGTGCCTCCCACGATACGTACACGGTATCTGCGCCTCTCTTCTCCTCCGCCTAGATCTATCCACTCCGGCGAGGAAAAGCCGTCGGCGATATATCCCGTTCTCTCGCATACGGACGGAGCGCGGGGGACCAGCGTACTCCCGATCGGCTCACGTCAGACCGTAGACGACGTCGACGCCGACGCCGACACGTCACAAGAGTCGCCCCGAGACCGAGTTAAATACCAAAAAAAAATAAGAGACGCTTCGTCAGAGCGCGAGTCACAAATAAAAAATTTAAAACAGGAAGGTTGAAACTAAACGAACGTATAAAAAATAAAAATAAAAAATAAAAGACTCGAGGGTGTTCACCGTCTGGCCAGTCTGACCGCACGACGTCCGCGACTACTCGCGGCTGGGCCAACGCTGCAACGGTGGTGAAGACCGCTTCGAAGAAAAAAAACAACCCCGAGATAAAGGAGGATCGAAGATCGCGGAAGATAGCGAGGGCCGCATACGTAATCCTGATGAGAACTATACTGCGGCATAGCGTGATCGACGCGACGATAGTGAACGCTCGCCGGTGAATGTAACGCGGCACGGGTCGCACAGTGGGTGGAACTGATAGGTATAAATAGGAACTTTTTACAGGAAGCTAGTCCGAGGACTCCATCTATATACACGCATATATGTAAACGAAAAAAATAAAATAAAACGAAAAAGAAATCTTAAAAAAAAAACGTACGTGGAAGAGCGAGATGAAGTGTTAGGATATTCGCCCCCTCGCGCGCGCACACAATCTAAAATCTAACCGGCACACGAAACAAAAATACCGATAATAAAAAAAAAAATCATCCCTCGTCGCTCATGCACGCACTGCCAGACGCATCGAGCGAACCGTCGCGTTGACTCCACCGGGTGTTCGGGAACGAAAAGGAAAACAATAAAAACAACCCGAAAATGACTTCGAGACAGAATAGTATATGAAGAAAAAAAAATACAAAAATTAGGAATTTGAATAAAAAATCTCACAGCGAGAAGCTCGATCGAGGAGGGGATTGAGAGAGGAGATCTCGACGCGAGACAAGACACGGGCGTTACTGTCCAAACTTGATATATATATATATATATACACACATATACATATATATATTAAAACATACATATATATACACGTCGTCGTTCGGGGGTGAGGTTGATACATCGAGCCGTAATCACCGTTAACATTAGAAGCGTCTCCAGCGCGAGTGGTTAACACAATCAACAACGGGTGCGACTAGGAAGTGGCCGACAGTGCCGCCTGACCTGGCCCCGCAGCCGGAAAAAAGCTCCCCCTCGGAGAAAATCTACGCTCTGCGTCGTCGGCGTTAAACGTCGTCGTCGTTGGTCTTCACGGCCGGATCACACTACTGTTCCACTGCCCCACACACCGCGGCCTCATGATTGGTTCATTCTGGAACCTGTGCCGTGCGTGCCCTTCAATGCCGATAGATAAGGTGAGCGATAACGAGAGGGAAAACCGGGAAAAAGAAGGAGAGAGAAAAGAAAGAAAAAAAAACTATCGAGGTATAAAAATCTAGGCGGGGGGGGGGGGGTGGAAGGGGTGAAAATGCCTGATTGGTTGAGCTCGTAAGGCGACAAATAGCGAAAGGGAAATAAAAAATAGAAAAAGAAATTCGTTTCGATTTTTTGCGTCGGAGAGTTGAAGAGATGAGGAAGGTTGGGAGAGTGGGGAAAAGGGGGGGGGGGTGCGAAAGGTCGTTGGACAGATCGTCGCGCACCCCTGCACTCGCAACCCGACTCTCAGCGACCCGCACTTCCCACAATATATATGTGTGTGTATGTACACACACATATGTATACATAGGTGTGTGTGTATATCTATATAGGTGTTGTAGTACTATCGGGATGTTGGGCCGTACACGGGCACACAGTGGAGCGTCAAGTTTGAGCTCTCCGTGCTTCTGCCGGGCTTGTGCTCTTCGCAGAGGAGGAAAGCAAAATTTCACTCGACGACGCCCGATTAGCCGCGTTTCGTACGCATGACCGTCGCGTTGTTCGAGAGACGATGCTGCCGGCCGGCAGGGCCCCGAGAGCGACCAAGGGAACTGACCGAGAAACAAACGGAGCAGTGAAACGTCTACGTGTCACGTCCTATACGAGACCGGACGGTTTTTTTTTTTCTTTAAAAAGGGGAGATATTGCGAATTTTGGTTTTAGGGAGGCAGCTCGTGGTTTGGATGGGATGGGGAAAAAGCTATGCGGGACGGCATTGAGTGGAGCCGAGAAAAAAATAAAAATAAAATTGGGCGGATGAGTGAAATAGTGAAAAATTTTATGTTCCATAAAAATTTTAGTAGTTTATGCGTCGATCCACCTTTCAGATATGGAGCACAAATTTTTTTTGTTTCTCAAACAACTCGATCCTATCGGAATTTAATTAAAATACATAAAGATTTAAGACCTTTTTTTTAGAATGCCGCGATCGAAAAATAAGAGTAAAACATTGAATATGTTTTAAACGGCTTCGACCTCGGAGTCTATTTTTTTGCACTACCCTGTGCAAAAGGTAAGCTCGGACCGCGCTAACGAAGTCCAAAGATCGTAACTCTGTCGAGTGACTAAAATTTTTTTTTAGCACTTTCGAAATGAAAGGAACGCCTATATACGCGTGTATAATCCGTGACGGGATTTACAGCGAAACTTAAAGTGGGTTAATCGTACCGGATTAGAGCTTCAACGAAGCTATTCTCTCTACGAGATTACCTATATTATATTTTCGAGCGAGAGGGAGATAAAGGGACGACCGAGCCAAGAGCACGCACGAAAAACCGTTTTGACAAACGATAACTCCGCCGACTTGAGCCGAGAGCGTTATTAAATTTTTTTCCGATTTTTTTTTTCGATAAGATCAAACCACTCGCGATACGATGACTCAATCCAAGCTCTTCGCCGGCTCATCCTTTATCTCCAGTACTTTTTGTTGACTCGGGGCGCGCCGGTCTACGATCGACGTATTTCTTATCCCGGCGACCATTTTTGTTTTTCTTCTTTCCTCACGTACCTCCGAGACTCCGCCAGGCTGAGTCGGCAGGGTGAAGAAACTACACCTTCGCAACAGCCCTTTCCCAACTCTTACCAATCCTCTTCGATCTCTTACTTTTGTAGTTTTTTTTTCTTGCCCAATTTTTTTTTTCTTCTCGTCATATTGCGTTCGTCATATTGCGTCATCACGTTGAATCATCTCTCGCTCGCGAGCTCTACCCCTGCCCCCCCCCCACTCGGCCCCTCCCCCCTCTTTCCTGTTCTCTACCAAAACCACTGTGTCGGGTAAGGCAATTTCGCGAATAACCTATCCCCACTTCCTCGCTTTCCACCCCCTCAGATAAGGGTAACGGGTCATTGCGTCAGAGGCGGAAAGCCTAGTGGCGAGGAATCGAAGATCAAACGACTTTATAACCGAGGGAATTTCCCGGAACGTCAAAAGCTCAATGAGGGAGAAAGCCACCTCTTCTTCTCGCTCTCCCGCTGCACGAGAACCTTCAATCGGGAATCTCTCTTTATCCACGACGACCCGAGTCAGTCGTAAACCTCTCGAGCGAATGAAATTCGTTCGGTGTGAGATATCGCATTGTGGAAGAAATATTCGTAAAAATCAAGTCGTGAAAAAAAAAGATATAAAAGTAATTATTGCCCTTGCCGTTAGGCTTGATTTTATAGCACGGATCGTAGGGGAGGAAATCGCTTCGTCGTGTATGTTAAATTTAATCCCTTTTTTGTCCACAACGATACACCGTATTGCAGTTTTTCGATATATGTATAAAAAAATTTCGGAGCCGAATCGTCGACACACTGTTTGCCAAAATACAAGTGCGAACTAGCAATGGTTTTCTTCTTTTTCTCTACGCGTTGGAATAAAATTTGTGGCAAAAAATGCATAAAAATGAATAAAAGAAAAAATATACACACAGAAAAAAATCAAATGAGTCAACAAAATATGCGCTTACGGGTGGCGAAACAAATGTTTGGTTGATCGAAAGGAATACCTCGTTGATCGAATTAACAGGTCGTCGAATCAAATGTTCGTTCGATAAACCAAACATTTATTTCGCCACCCCTAAGCGCACATTTTGTTGACTCAATTAATTTTTTTTCTCAGTGTAAGAAAAAATATTTTATCTTTGCCATTTCGCCTAATTTTATTCATGGTGCATATTAAATTTAATTCTTTTTTATCCATAAAGATCCACTCTATACAAATTTTTCTATATTCATATAAAAATTTTTTATTTTGGGTGCCGAATTATCGTCGCACTGTCCGCCAAAGTACGAAAGCGAGCTAGATGGATTCTTTTTTACGTCTTGCAATAAAATTTGTCGCATAATGTCTTTGGCCATTAGCGGTTCGGGTCGCGAGACTGGTTGAAAAAAGGGTCACGGATCAGAAGTGTAAGACAAAATTTTAAAAAAAATAAAAAAATAGGAAAAGCTTTAAACGAGGCTCGAACTTGATACTTCCACTGCGGTTAATTTTCGACACGGCTCGTAAATTTCGTGAATGTCCCGGCGTAGAAATTGGCAGGATGGTGACCCTTCCCATCGGTTGCCAGGCCGCGTTGGGCCGAGGCTCGTGCCGCATAAACCCCCTGGGCTCCTCTTTTTTACCTCCCCCTCCCCCCCCCCCAAGTTCGTCTCGATCGTCGTGTGCCGGGAATCCCTTCCACGACTTCCCGCAACGCCACTACCACTTTTGCCCACCGCAGATCCACGAACTATCGCCGGTAGTGCAGGAGTTTCTTGTCTTGTGTATGAGCTCGCTCGTTACGTGTACACGCGAAAAGTTTCGCCGCACTGTACACCGTGCAACTGTTTCCACTCGAGAGTAGTAGTAAAACAACTGCCCGCTGATATTTCCACACTCGGAGGGCCTCAGAAACGTCGCGTCCCCGCACGCTCGGCGGATAAGCTCCCGGCAATATGTAGCATAACGGAATACCACTGCAGGCACTGCGCAACCTCACGGCCAGCCGCCCCACAGCCATTGGCAGGCGAACTCCTTGCGGCCATTTATTTATTTATTTTTATTCTTTTTCTTGAAGTTCGAACGGCAATAAAGTTGACAATTCGCCGAAAGAGTTCCAAGTTTCGATATACATTTTCAAAAATGGTACTTCCTGTAGTTTGAAGTTGAACATTTCTTGAACCATTTTGGACCTTTGATCTGCATTAATTCCGGACCTAGTTCGAGTTTCTCTTTTTTGGCGTCTGCCCTTTTATGCCTTTTACTACTAGCCGTAAAATAAATTTGATAATTCGCTGGAACAGTTCGAAGTTTCTATATGAAAAGAAAATATAATTTCTTGTAGTAGGACTAAAAAATTTCTTGAACCATTTTGGGTCTGTGGTCTGCAGGATTCCCGGACTTGAGTCCAGTATTTTTTTTCTATGTCTGCCCTTTTATGCCTTTTACTATTATTCGTAAAATAAATTTGGTAATGTGTTGGAACAGTTCAAAGTTTCTATTTAAAAGAAAACATTGTTTCTTGAAGTTGAATTAAAAAATGTCTTGAACCATTTTGGATCTGTGGTCTGCAGGATTCCCGCACTTGATTCCAGTATTTTTTATTCTATGTCTGCCCTTTTATGCCTTTTACTATTATCCGTAAAATAAATTTGGTAATGTGCTGGAACAGTTCAAAGTTTCTATATAAAAATAAAATATTGTTTCTTGTAGAAGGACTAAAAAATTTCTTGAGCCATTTCGTGACTGTGGTCTGCAGAATTCCCGGACTTAATTCCAGTATTTTTTTCCAGCGTCCGCCCTTTCATGCCTTTTACTACTAGGACAAAAGTGGTGAATATGGCCAGCCTCGATTAACACGTAAATCAATGATATATGGACCGGGCCATATTCCCCACTTTTACCCTATCAATAAAATAAATTTCATAATTTGCCGGAACAGTTCAAAGTTTCAACACAAAAAAATATGATTTCTCTTACTCGAAGTAAACGATTTCTGGAACCATTTTGGATCTGTGGTCTGCAGGTTTCCCGGACTTAATTCCAGTATTTTTTTCCTGTGTCCGCCCTTTTATACCTTTTACGACCATCCGTGCCAGCAATCGCCGTTTGCCTACCCGAAGTAAAATAAAAATGGTTCTTTCGCTGTGTTTTTTTTCGTGTCGTTTGCTGCACGTAGTAATAGCCGCAATATAAAGTTGCCAATGACTGTGGAGCTCGGTTTAGTTTACTGTAACGGGTAGGCAGTGGCAACCGAGCGCAAGGGGCCTCGGTACGTTGACTCCGCGAACGGTTAACCTCTACTATTCGACTGCTGAATTCCCTTTACGATCAGCTAACTATAGGACCATTATACCGCGCCCGCTTGGTGAAGCTGATCGACTTGCCGCAATGCCCGCCGGGGACTCCGCACCGGAAACTGCACGATAATCAGCTTCACTGTGCATCCTACATGCATGTATACACAGCTGTGCATACGTATGTAAGTGAGTACATAGCGTGCGAACGGTAGGGCTCATTACGTCGTTTGGAACGCGTGGATTGTACCTAAGATTAGATTTTGATGCTACCGGCGTACTATGTATTTCCGCTATATTTATGTATTTCACATCTGAATGCGAAAAAAATTACGTAGCAAAAAAAGCCCGCATCGACGCAGTTTTTCTCGCTATGTCATTTTTTATTTCAACGATTTGTCTATCTTATCAATAAAATCTGAGACAGACATGCGTTATCTGACGTACTCTGCGGTAAAAAAAGATCGTGCATATTTATGTATTTCACATCTGAATGCGGAAAAAATTGCGTAGCAAAAAAGCCTGCATCGATGCAGGTTTTTCGCTATGTAATTTTTCTTTTTTTTTTTTTGCGACGACGATTTGTCTATCTTATCAATGTAACCCCTGACAGAAACGCGTGCTCTGACGTTAAAAATACACATCATCAGTCAAGCTTTCGGAGAGCGATGTCCGATAAAGCCGTGTTGGAATTTACAAAAAGGTTCGATCAATGTTTTTCTTATTCTATATTTACTGGGCGTACTAAGTGCCTGGTATATTTTAGCATTTCACATTTGAATGTGAAAACAGTTTCGTGGCAAAAAGGATGAATCGATACAGACTTTTTTGCTGCTGTAATTTTTTAATGTCGACGACTCGTCTATCTTATCAATAAAATTCCGGACTGAAACGAGTTATCTGACGTACTCTGACGTTGAACAAACATCACGAGACAAGCTTTCCAATAATGCTGTGATTGGCTTAAAAAAAGTTCGATCAATGTTATTCTTGTACACCCTATTAAAAAAACAAAGCTTTCTCTACGAGAAAGCAATACGGCACTCGTGCAATTTTTTATATTCGGACCCGGAGATTTTTTCACATGATCGGTATTTTGTTACGAACGATCTATCGTGAGGGATTCTCAATGCAATTTTTTGTTACCGAGAAAATAAATAAAAATCATTTATTCGTCCAAAATCAATGGAGCCCAATTTGACGTACAAAAAAAAGTCATAAATGGTACTTTTTGTATATTTTGTTCAAGAGTTCTAAAATATATACGTATGTTTGTCTATCCCAATAATTCGCTAAGAAAAAAAAATTCGTCGATCATTTGTTCGAACCTTAGTTACAAAAATTTGACAAATGTTGGCAATTTTTTATACAACCGGATCTTTGACGCGATCGAGTTAGGTCGAGGATCGTTGCGCCATCGAATGTCTTCATTCATCGGAACACGTACCTGTCTTCGAGTCCCGATAGATAGTCTAGCATTAAACGCAAGACGACGAAGAGGAGGTGGAACGTCGTAAGATGACGGTCGGGCCTCCCAGTCGGGACGCAAGTGGAACGTGACGAGTGACAAAAAAAGGTCACAAATAGTACTTTTCATATTTTTCTTTTAAAGTCCTACAATATATACGTATGTTTGCCCATCCAAACAATTCGGTAAAATAAAAAATTGCTCGATTATTTGTTCGTCCTGTACTTACAAAAACTTGCAAAATTTTTGCCATTTTTTTTGTACACACGGGTCTTTGTCCCGATCGAGCTAAGTCGAAGATTACGCCACCAAATGTCTGAACGAAAAGGCGGTAAAACGTAACGTGGAACATGACGAATTACCAAAAAAAAATGGTCATAAATAGTACCATTCCTATTTACCTTTTCAATTCTACAATTTTTCCGTCTCTCCATCCGAACATTACCATCCGGTGAGATAAAAAATCCCTCGATTGTTTCCTCGCCCCGCAGTTACAAAAACTCGCACAAAAACGTTCGCAATTTTTATTGTACAATCGGCGCGTTCTCACGAGCCAGCTCGAAGATCGTCGCGCGGCCAGATGTCTTCATTCATCGGCACACGTACCTGTCCTCGAGTCCCTCGAGACCAGCGTTAACCGCGAGAGGACGAGGAGGAGGTGGAAACGTAAGATGACGAGGCTCCGGACGGGCCTCGAAGTCGGGACGCAAGTGGAACGTGACGACGGCGGTTCTCGGCTGCTGCCGCCGCTGGGAAGTGGAAATATCCGTTTCGCTCAGCCGCGCGCCTGGTTCATTGGCACGACCATCGTCGACTCGGCCGTCGAGCACTATCGGCACTACGCCGGCCACTGTCGGCCGTCATACCGCAGCGCTCTACGCTGTAATAATAATCCTCGATTCCCCCTGCGCTTCAACTTTCCCGACTATATCGTACCTCGACGCTCCGAAAGTCTATGAACATTGAATGGCTTTAACAGCAGCGCCGGCCTCGCCAGTAGTCTTAAAAGTGTCGAGGCGTACAGTCCGCTCGTGTTCGCCTGTGCGTCGCTTTATTTTTTTTCACCGCGTTAAACTGAGCCGCGGAAAAATCTCATATTCCCCGATCGAGTTCGCTCGGAATTCGCACGTTAGCTCGACGCGCGGGGCCTCGAAGGCGTCTCTTCGGGGACGAGATTTCCTAACGCTCGGTACAAAGTTCGATCGAGCGTGAAACGGGAATTTCGCGTAACCAGGCGGTTAAAATTCAATCGGGGAAAATCCTGAGGCGTCATCCAGGTGCCGAACGGTTTCGCCCGCAGGGACGCTCGCGAATCATCGCAGGCGAAATACGCTCGGGAGCACGGGGTTAAGCGATCGCTTATAAACCCCCCTCCCACTTACGACCCCGTGTGTGCATCGCTGCGCCGGACGGTTATGCCACGCAGCGACCACTGCCAACAGGTTTTAATCACTTGATCGCGCTTAAACCGTTCCATCAACGTCCACCGGATAAATGGAAAAATTTGCTTGCAAGATGTTTTTTTTATTATTATTTTTTTTTTTGTTTGTTGACCGAATGTAGTTAAGTCTGCGGGGTGAGAACCGTGGGTGATAAGTGATAAGGGGTGAAACTTGAAATTGGAACGATAACTTTGGCCATTTAATTAATTGATAAGGTTATTTTTTTTTTTTTAAACGGATGACTTTATTTTTATCAAGCGGGTTTCGTGGATGTAATCTGCTTCTGGCTGCGTTAAAATTCACGAACCTCGAACTTCGAGAAAATAAAAAAATTTGTTTGCGTGATATTTTTTTGTTTTTGGTTTGACCGACTGAAATGGTGACAAGTGATAATGGATAAAACTTGTAATTTGAATGACAACTTTGTCCATCCGATTAATACACAGAAGTATTTTTCATTTTTATCGGATGATTTTATTTTAGCAATAGAGAAACGTGAATGTGATCCGCTTTGGGCCGATTTAAAATTCATGAGGCTCGAACTTCGCGTAAGCCGCGATAGTGTTACGTGCCCGGGCGCTTCGATCCTCCCACTCGGAATCGATAGATACACAGGCATTAGGCCACTCATATAGGTACCTGTGTACCCGATGTATGCACGAGCCCAGACACCATTATTATTCCACTCGAGTCTGTTTGCACTCGAGCTAAGTGCCCGGGAATATTCTCCGCACTGACGGTACAGAAGCATGACAATCGAGGGACTCCGGCGCGCGGGCGTCCGCCCGTTCCCTCGCCTTCGCTCCGTATA
This sequence comes from Ichneumoninae sp. B BG-2022a, assembly GCA_030522725.1. Lineage (NCBI taxonomy): Eukaryota > Metazoa > Arthropoda > Insecta > Hymenoptera > Ichneumonidae > Ichneumoninae sp. B BG-2022a. Next base: position 12,699 of record JAPYZD010002679.1, read on the forward strand.
TCTTCCCGACGAATTCTGCATCCGCGAGTGCGACGATAAATCGAATCTACACACGCCAGGTAACCTGCCCGGGCAACAATGGAATAGGACGGAGCGAAATTGAGTAGCAATTATCGTTTCGTCGAGCGCGGACGGGGCGTCTGATCGCGTATGGAAGTTTCCACTAATCCCCTCTCGTTATCGTTTAACTCTTGAGACTCGTCGACGAGTGGCATCTGGACTATCAGTCGCGGCCCGAGCGATGATACCCGGGAATTCGATTTCAACTCACTTAAGCGTCCCTTTATATCTCCGAGCGTTAGATATTTTTTTCTTTTTTTTCAAACTGTAATCGCTGCACGACACACTTTCCTATTTGAGGTGCTAATTTGGAATTCTATAATGTAAAATGGAACTCGTATAATTTGGTACATTGGATTATAGCATTATGAATTATTAGTCGGACGGAAATCCGTCCGACCAATAATATAATATTATAATATTAATATAATAATATAATATTTGGATAATATTTTTTTTTCTTTTTTTTTTTGGTAAAAGATAAAGGAACTTATAGACGGCATATTTTGCATTGCTAGAGGTTCTAATTTATAGTTCCGTCAATGTTACTATAGTTTAAAAATCACTAGCTCCGAATATAAAAAATGATAGGAAACGCATTTGTTTTTTTTATTATAAAAAATATGAACAAAGATTATATTGAAAAAAATGAAACTCGTACATTTTGTTACATTGGATCATATCGAATTTTTTAAATGGTTGAAACATTGTTATAATCGATCGCACGGGATTTTGTATATAACATTTTTTTCTTACTGACAAAAGAAAAACCAACATATAGGTCAGAAGTTGGCAAAGCCTCTTAAGTAGTAACGTTCCCGCATTGTCAGACCCGACGATCCGCTGCGTTCCGCCTCTAAAAAAATTCTAAAAAAAATCATTGTTCATACACGGTCCATTTACTGAACGCAGCATTATTCATAGCCGCACAATTTAACTTCTCAGCGTTAAGCGAGTCCACCCACACGCATCGGTTCCTTTCATTGTCCGATACGTTTATCGTAGGATATTATTGAGCGCTCTCGCTACTCGCACCGTGTGAAACTCCACCGTGAGCCCCGACGGTACACAAGGGGTGTACATTGTTTTGCCGTGCTGCAACGGCACTTCTCCGCTATTGCAACGCTGCACGAGTACATGCTGGAGGGAGCTTACACAAAGTTTTCGCCCACTTGGCCTGTCGTAGGTGTTCGCGACTCGGAAAGTTTCGAGCTTTGAAGGAAGAACCACTTGCCTTTCTCCCCGAGGCGCGACACCGCTATCCAGACTTTCCGAGCTCCATTCGAGTACCTTTTCGATAGCCCGCTCGGCAGAAGAGAGAGAGAGCGAGAGACGGAGATCGTGCAAAGTATTACAGTAGTGCATTAGTGTAGACCGCTGTGACTCCTGTTATCTTATTTCCATTGTTTCAACGCGAACCACAGCTTTTCTCTCTGCAAATAACATTACCATTGTTTCGCTATAAATTTCATATCAGCCCCTGACAATGCCACGGAATTTCAAGCTGGTTCTGACCAATGTGTGGACACACTTAACCCCTTTGCCTGCCGGCGCGGAAAACTACACCGAGAGCGAAGCAACTTTTGAATAGTTGAAAGACTTCAACTATATTATATCATTTATTTGTTTGAAAGAAATAATTATTTCTTACATAATATGTAATATTATGTAAAACGAAGCAACTTTTGTATAGTTGAAAGAACTTACGTTCTTTCAACTATATTGTGTCATTTATTTCTTTAAGGAGATAAAAATTCTTTCCATAATATAGAATATTATATGTAGCATATAATGTTATATATTGTATAGTGCATTAATGTAGACCGCTGTGACTCTTGATTTTCATTTTCCATTATTTCACCTGCAACCACAGCTTTTCTCTGCAAATAACATTACCATCATTTCGCTATAAATTTCATACCTTCCCCGAACAATGGCCGGAATTTCAAGCGGTTTTTCACCAATCTGTGGACAATATTTAACCCCTTCGCCTGATCGCGCGAAAAATTGCGCCGGGAGCGAAACGATTTTACGCTCTTTCAATTGAATTTTATTGTTCATGTATTTAAACGAAACAAAAATTCTTGTTATAATATGAAATATTATATGCATCATGTAATATTTTACATTATAATATTATATCTCATTATGTTGCCATACGAATTTTAGGAAACATTTTTTTGGCCTCTATCAAAGAGTCTACGATTCGAATTACCAGTGTACATTTTTTTGAATTTTTATTTTGCCACCTGTCATTGTTATCTGAACCGTTCAAGGGTTCGGGAATGGCGAATTCCGCGGGGCGATGATTACCACGAAAGACAATAAATGTCTATTTTTGTTTCGAAGAAAAAATAAAATTCCTATTTTCCGCTCGACGACGGTCCGATTATCCTCGATAGCGGGTTCACGCCGACAACAAAGCTACACCCGGAAGGTCAGCCGCGATCAATACCACGAAACTTTGGTTAATAATTGAGAGCTTCCGCCGGTCTATAGTCAACGCACGTATCACGAAAATATACGCCTCGTTTCTCAGATACATCTACTCGATTTACGTCTTACTAACTTTTCCGATACTACTCAATGAATCTTTATATCACGTAAAATGTATGTTCCAGACTTAAAGTCGAATAAATATCCGGTCGAGATATTTTCCGATATCTGCTCCCTCTTTCTCGTATTATGCGCCGCGGTAGAATACATATTTATCTATACTCCATATATATATATATATATATATACACATATATATTACAGTGAAATATGTATTACCATATACGGCCGTATGAAAGCTTTCGGTTGAGCCCTCTCGCCAGGCAGAAATTTGCTTTTGCCAAAGCCCGCAAATATTTGCAGGTTCTGGCCTCGTTCGGTCAAGAGACACACACACATATGTACATATATGTGCATATATATATATATATACCCACACACGCATACATATATAAAGATAGATATGTGCGTGTATGCATATAAATGCATATGGATATATATATATATGTGTGTGTGTGCGTGTGCGTGTATATGCGATATTTGTATGTTTTCGCCTTGACCACGAGGGTTGGCACGAGAGCACGAGGGGGTTCGTGCGCTTGCCGTTTCACTCTTATTGCTTGCCATTTCGCGTCGATACGTCCACACGTTCATCGCTCGTTTCCACCTCGCCTAATTTTTTTTTCACACGAGCACACATGTTCAGACACATGCACGTAAATCGTCATTAATTGCGAGCCTGCCCTCCGAACGGAAGCTCCAATTAGTCGGTCGAAAAATTTCGAAAGTACACAGAGATAGGGATGGAGGGGCCCTCTCGTTAATTGCAATCGGAGAATTTTTTGTGTAACTCTCGCCGGGTCGCTGATAATAACTGGTATATCGGTAAAATAGCCATATCATTCCGACAGACCATTTAACGAGGGAAAAAATAGATTTTGTGTCGACTCGAGATCGATGAGTTGGACTTTTTATTTTTGGGGTTCTAATTTTTTTTCTGGTTTTTTATGTTTTTTTTTGTAGGGAAAAATGAGGCTAGCTGGGTACTTTTAGTCTATATGAGCTTCTGTTTCGTCGATGGATTATGGAAGCCCCGAAGGCATCGGCTTCTTTCTTTCGCTGATACACGCTGCTGCTCCTCCTCACTCGCTATAGCTCCGTCCATTTATCGAAACCCTCGGGGGCAGAGAGCGAACGATGCGTTCTTTTTTTTTTATCGATTCTTCCGACAGCTAAGCCTACTGCTACACTACTTACGATGACAACTTACAAACCACGTGCGATATACCATTTCACGCGATGTAATTCACGTCGCAAAGCGTCAACGTCAGGAGCGAGAATGAATTAAACGCCCACCAAGCGGTTCGGGCCGTTATGTCAGAGGTCTTATGAAAAAACCTCCCTTCTTTTTTATATAAATTTATGTACAGTAAAAATTGCTGAAATAATATTTTTTGGTTTATTTTGGAGCGATTTTTTGCTATCGAACATTAATTCGAGATTAATTCTCGGTCAGGGTGAAAATACTTCGGATGTATGAAAATTAAATGTGTTTGACCCATTAACAAAAAAAAAATTACGATTTTTTTGGCGATTTTTAAAAAGTGACAATTCTGCTTCCCGACGATGTCAAAAAAAAAAAAAACGACAAATGGGAGTCTGAGCAATTTTTTCGAAAAATTGATGTTTTGAAAAAAATTATCTCGACCACACAATCTTCATGTAACTTTCCTCACCGAGCTTAAACGCCTTAGCAATATCGGCCCAAATATTGATAAAACCAATCGTCGACAACTAAAAAAATAATAACGTAAATGCCAAAAAATCAAAAAAAATCTTGGTTAATATTTTTTTGCCCCAAAAACCTCATAAACTATCTCGAACGTTACGAAATAAAAAATTATCGCCAGAAGTCACGAAATGGCGTTAACGATTATCGCCAAAGTAAAGAAGATACTCATCAAATAGTAATCCGCATTTCTGCTCGGGTGAGTTTTCAGCGGCCTCCACGTGCTAAATACGTTTCCGGAATGGGCTAGTAAACAGTCTCGGGTGCAGCTGCAGTTGGCTGTTACGCGAAATTTACGTCATCCATTTACGGTCTGCCTCTCGTATACACACGCCCGCGGGTTAGCTCATCGAGTCGGCTATACGTGGTCCTCGTACGCGAGGCAAGGGGCGAGTGGAAAGGTAACGCGATTAGTGCGGGCGCCTCGATGGATAAGAGAGGAGAAGGCGCATAGCCGAGAGCGCTCCTGATGGCCCCGGAGGCGCTCGGAGGCGGAAGGCCTCCTTCATCCCTCGATCCCAATCAAATTTCCCCGACGGAAAGTTTGCCGGAGCGCGAAAGTCACCGTCTTCCTCCGGTTATTTCATACTCGGTGAAAAAATAAAAAATAAAAAAATTAGTTATCTCAAGTCTCGAACGCTTCATCGAATATCGGCTATTTAATCTGTCCCGTCGAGCCAAGTATATATATATATATTTATACACGAGTGTCGACGAGAAGAACGGCCGTTAGGAATCTCCGATGTACTCGCGATTCTTAACCATTCAATCGCGGCCCCGGGACAATTTTTTTTATTTATTATCAATAAATTTCTTTTTTTAGGTTGGTTATTTTCCAAGTGCCGTTCGGAACAGACTCCGGGTCGCGTGCTTCCCTATCGGAAATGGGAGAGGGGGACTGTCGAAGATTAGGCGGGGATCGCGGAACCTCGGGCGCCGGCCTCCGGGGCCGAGGGAGGTGGGGCGACTTCCGGTTCTTTCGGCTTTCCTCCGCTGGCGGAATCCCCGGTCTTTCTTCGCTTCCCGAGATCCCTTATCGCGCGGGTTTTCTCCTTGCGGAACTTTTCGATCGGTGTTGAATCCCACTATACCGTTCGGGATTCCGACTGCAGCTTGCGCCCCCGAGACGTTTGTTTTTTACTTTTTTATAGAGGAAGCTTTTCTTTCTTTTGTTTTTTTTTCTTACCTTTTTGCTTCCTCATGGAGGAAGCTTTTCTTTCCTTCTTCTTCTATATATATATAGTTTTACGTCGCCTGCTCGACTCTTTCGTTTTCCGGTTGTGACTCCAGGTCTCCCGCTCACCGTGCACTCCTTGCGGAACTTTTCGATCGGTGGCGAATTCCACGAGATGAATCGCGATTAATTATTTTTTTACTTTTTTAGAAGAGGCGGTTTTTCTTTCATTTCTTATCTTTTTGCTTCCTCATAGAGGAAGCTTTTCTCTTTTCTTCTTCTATATATGTTTAGCGTCGCCTGCTCGACTCTGATTTTCCGGATGTGGCTCCAACTCTTCCGTTCACCGTGCACTCCTTCCGGAACTTTTCAATCGATGTCGAATTCCACTATACCGTTCGGGATTCCGACTGCAGCTTGCGCCGCCGAGATGAATCTCGATCGCTTATTTTTTTTACTTTTTTTTATGGAGGAAGCTTTTCTTCCCTTTCTTTTTTTTCTTACCTTTTTGCTTCCTCATAGAGGAAGCTTTTCTTTCGTTTTTCTTCTATATATGTTTAGCGTCGCCTGTCCGAGTCTTTCGTTTTCCGGATGTAACTCCAGCTCTCCTGCTCACCGTGCACTCTTTGCGGCACTTTTCAATCGGTGATTGAAATTCTTTTTTCGGTGATTGGAATTCTTTTTTCTTTTTAAGAAGAGGTTTTCGGTTCTTTTTTTACTTTTTAAGAAGAAGCAGCTTTTCTTTTTTTTCTTACCTATTTGCTTCCTCACGGAGGAAGCTTTTCTTTATGTTTTCTTCTGTATGTGTTCAGCGTCTCCTTCGCGACTCTTTCGCTTTCCGGATGTGACTCCAGCTCTCCGGCTCACCGTGCACTCTGCACGAGAGCTTTTTACCTGTGCGCGGCGCGTTGAGCCTATTGTTAAAATTCGATGCCTGCGACGAGAATCGAATCGATTTCGCCGTTCTCCGACCAGCCAACGACAGCCCGCCGAGGCCAGAGTATTGTAGAGAAAGTAAAAGCTCGAACGGCGTGTCGAGGGTCTGTGTGCTACTCTCCGTGCGGTCGCGAAGCTCCTGCAAAGAGCCCCGGCTACCGGAGAGCTTCCGCGGCGAACTAACGGATAACGCGAGGGCGGAGGCACACGTGTCACCGCATTGTGCACCCACAGAGACCTCACCGACCGACAATACAGAAGAAGAGTTTTTTTCTTTTTTTTTTTAGAGCCTCATCTATCTCCGGTGCGGCGACGAGCGCGATACACAGCCAACTGTGACGCGTGCGAATTTCTTTCTTGCACGTGGTTTTCTGTCGATAATCGACTGACGAGGTTTTAAGATAATGGAAACATTTAATCTGAACCACCTAGATTTTTTAAGGTCTGATTTTTGCGGAATATTTTTCTTACACGTGGATTTCGGTCGATCGTCTGACGAGGCCCTAAGATTTTAAAGGAAAATGGAATTTCAGCCACGTAGATTTTTTAAGGTCTGAATTTGCAGAATATTTTTCTTACACGTGGATTTCTGTCGATCGTCCGACGAGGCCCTAAGATTTAAATGGAAAATGAAATTTCAGCCACGTAGATTTTTTTAAGGTCTGAATTTGCAGAAGATTTTTTTTGCGAGTGGGTTTCTGTCGATCATCGACTAGCGAGGCCGTAAGATTTGAAACAATGAAATTCGAGCCATCCGGATTTTTTACCTAATTTTCGCGGCCGTCTTCAAAGTCGCTTAACTTTACGGAAAATTGATATTTATTGGCTTCGTTGGAGTGAAATCGATAGGACAAGATCTTGGCGAAGGAACTGCCGAGGTTTCCTGTCGATTTTCCCAGGGGTATAAAAATTACAGGCTCTTAATTAAACGTTCCGGATGACGAAGTGTAAACTTCGTTATCGTTCGACGTTACCGAAGCGGAACTTTTTTTTCAAGCTTTATTTAATGTGAAAAAAATCGCTTAGAGTGTCATCTGCATGTAATGTGTTAATTCGACCTTCATCGAGAATGCATCATATGGAATAATCGATTAAACCAACATCCCTGTGATTTATTAGTTTCTTTTTTTTTTTGTAATTTTTGGTATCGAGGTAAATTGTCTTAAACACATGTGTTTCAGCAGCTCCACTCAGAGTACAGGAGCACTTACACATGGCACGAGTACACGGGGCCGCACCAGGAGCACACGGTCGTTCGCCGAGCGCCCCAGGCGCCGCCGAGTTCCAGTAAGTTTTAATAATCATAATCACACCCCACTCAATTACGTCAGAATTTTACAGTAGAATTATTAAACATATACGAAAACCACGTTAAATAACAGAATCTACAACTATATTCTCTATCTCTATATCATTATCGTTATTATTATACTATATATACATAGAATACTTTTAAAGATGTCTCATTAGTAGAGATAAAATTCAACGACGAGAGAGAACGAAGGAAAAAAGAACAGTTGGTATGAAACAAAAATAGAGGGGAGAAAAAAAACGACATTTTTTCCTTTTACCTTTTTAGTTATTATGCAATCTTCCGTACGTATTCTCCCTCAATTTTTTGTTCTCATTGCTTTTTCATTTCTTTTCATACAAACTGTCTATTATTATGTCCCATTCATACTTTTTTTTATATAATGCCCTTCATTCTAGTATAATAGCATCGTGGTTGAATTATCTTGGCATTTTTATTCATGATTCTTTATTCATTAAACGTTTTCATTATATCTGTCATAGAGTTGGTTTTTTCGGTTTTTTTTCTTTTGTCATCTTTTTTTTGTTATTTATAATCTTTAAGTTAAGATATAGACGTGCAATAGTGGATCTTGATCGTGCCTTATTACACACCTCGTGTCTCACATACTTTTTTTATATATTTTTTTTAACCATCAACCAGCACCATAAATGTGTCAATCACCTAATTTCTCACCCTCGTAAATTTTAATCGATATTTATACTCTTTCATCGTCAACTAGCATTCGTTCGTCGTGATTTCCACTCACGACCCTTTTTTACATTTTTTTTTGGTCACTCTCCACTATCGGTGTTGTACAATCTCTGTGTCTCTCTGTCGTCTACGCTTGTGTAGATAACACACAATTCACAAATTATTTTTCGTGCTCGCCCGATCGTTGCCCATGACGACTATTCGTTTGTATATTAACACACCGATGGAAGTCTATTTATTCGAATTCACAAAAAATTCTTTAAGATAAATTCTTAGCTGCTTTTGAAAAATAAAAGAGGTGAAAAATGTTCGTGCATTTTAGAAAAAATTATGTAAAAAAAAAAAAACTGCGAAGGACATTGTGAATTTTATGCAATATATATATATATATAGCTCACGATTATTATTAGTCTAGAGAATGCGTTAGATCGTAAATTTCACCAAGTCCGAGCGTTTTCCCATCGTTCGCATCACCGTAAAATAAATAAAGCAAAATATAAAAAATAATATCTTTTTATTAATTTATTAATTGATTAAGGAGGGAGTCTCGCTGCGCGCTGACGTCGCATAAGTTCGACAACAATAAGAGAAAATTGCAAGTACTTCTTGATGGTGTAAAAATCTGAAAAAAA
>JAPYZD010002680.1:0-21208 GCA_030522725.1 Ichneumoninae sp. B BG-2022a
ACGAAACGCAGCACATGACACAATAATTACGGCATGTGCAGCACGTGCCGTAATTATTGTATCATGTGCTGCGTTTCGTGCTGCTTTGTCTATCAGGGTTAAAATCGCATTATTGTCATCTATATAGATATGTGTGTATGTGTGGGTGAGCGTGTAAAGGTGCAGATAATTGCAGAATGAACGTTTCGATTTGGGATTTTGTGATCGACGGGAGGAAGGAGCATTTCAGCGGCTGAGTGGATCACAAGATTCAACCGAGCTCGTGGCTCGGTCAGGAGATATTTATAAAAATTTTTTTTTGTGGTCCAGCCAGTCGCCTTTCACGAGTTAGTTGGCCTCCACTCGCACAACTATCGCTGACCAAAGAGTTATTTCAAACGCACTGTCACGCCGTACCCGAACTTACGTCGGTTCGTTCTGTTACATAATTCTTCATAATTAGTGCAGTAAAACGTTAGCGCTATTTCCGCAACGATTATCGACGGTAACAGAGTAGACAGAACAATATTTGCCGGTCGTTAGAAGCGGATTAAAAAAAATGTGGAGAAACAATTTCTTTCCTTCTATAGTCAGGGCGGATGTTTCGATGGAAAACTGTTAGCATGCCCGGCAACGCGAAAAGCAAAAATTGAAAATAAAAAAAATAAATAAAAGTGAAAAATCAAGATTTTTTTCGACTATCCGCGGTCGATTTCCGATGAAAGATTTTTTGAATGCTTGGCAACGCGAAAAGCGGAGATTGAAGAAAAAACAATTTTAAAAAGTGGAAAAACAAGATTTTTTTAACTACACTCGCGGTCGATTTCCGATGAAAGATTTTTTGAATGGTCGGCAACGCAAAAAGCCAAAATTGAAAAAAAAAATTTAATAGCAGTGGAAAAACAAGGTAATTTTTGTTTTGTCTTAAACTATACTCGGGGTGGATATTTTGATGAAAGATTTTTTTGAATGCTCGGCAACGCGAAAAGCAACAATTAAAAAATCATTAAAAAAACGAAATATCAATTTAAAAATAGAACGCGCTGATGCGTCGAGAAAATAAAAACGTTAAATAAAACAAGCGTCTTAAAGGCTGAATCTTAGTGTCTGCGCGATACAGTCGATTGCAGACCGTTCGTCACGCAATAACGTCGCCTGTGTGCGCGCAGTTTCGTCGAACGACGGTGAAGTACGCGCGCTGACGTACCTTCTTTGTTGACTGCGTCCAGGCTCTGATACTGCAGCTTGTCTGCAGCTACAAAGAAACACACAAGGACACATTGCGCCAGAGGGAAGAAAAAAAATAATAAAAAAATAATAATTGTATAACCGTGGATGGTAAAATGCGAATTGCCTAACGCTCGTGGCTGCAATGGCCTCGATCTACTCGAATTTAATTGCCGATACAAAATTCTAGGGTCTTACGATTTAAACGGCGTTTTTTTTGTCTTTGCCGATTGACGATCTACATTTAGTCAGCGATTATCTAGCGCATTGTAAGCTCGATTAAATGTATCCAGGTGGATTCAAAAAAATCTTCAGGCTGTACAAAAATGCGGAGTTTGGAAACAAAAATGAATTTTATTTCACTCGGTGCGAAAAGAACAGTTTTACGCACGCTTCGCGTAAAATCCCCATTTTAGCACCGAGTGAAATGAAATTTTGTACGATACTCGGGCGAAAAACGCTCTCTTAACTCGCGCGAAAACTCACACTCGTCAGAAATTTTTTTATCGCACTAGTGTCGTGATGTATTATTTTTTTCCGACTGCGATAAAATAACCACGTTCCTTGCGTGCAACACGGCCGGAAAATTGCCTGTTATTGACCAATGATGTTATTAACCTGTGCGCATGCGCACTACTGTTACATTATTCTTAATTTACTAATTATTTATTAATAAGTCCATTAAATCGAAATTTAACGTTCTCGTAATGCAAGTTTTTAAATTTAATTTACGGTATATTAACAACTTTAGAAACACTTCACTTTTAATATTTTAGTTAAAATGTTCTATAAAAATACTAATTCCAATAAATTACTTTAAAGTTCACTGTAAAAGTATATTAATTTTTCATTACAATAATATACATTAAATTGGCTGTACAATTTTTTGCCTGAAACCTTCCAGTCCGGAATATTAAATTTACAATTTTTTTTTTTTAACAGTGTAATATGGTTTGTCGTTCATTGGCAAATATGACGATTTTGCGACGCAAGAAATCTGGTCATGTTATCGAATTCGGAAAAAAGCAGTAAACTTCACCCTCGGTGAAAATCTCGCACTTCCCGCCCTTGTAGCACAGTACAACAGTCGTTTGTTTGTTTTGTTAAATAAAACCCTACGCACCATCCTCATCGCTAACGATATGCGGAATCAAAATTTTCATCGCTGTGAAGTAAACCGGGGAGACGATCTTCGAGTCTAAATTCTCTTGCTCGACTTCCTCGCACGCTAGTCCCCGAAAACGAACGACAAATAAAACAAAACCATCAAACCGAGAGAAATTAACTTTCGTATCCCATGGCAATCAATAAATTATTTTTTTTAAATAGTAACAACAATCCATTAATGGAGACATGCACAACAACCATTCCCAGAAATTAAAGGAAAAACCAACGTGCTATTGACGAACACTCGAAAATGAAATTCCCAACCGCTGTCGATAGTCCGCGGTATTTTTTTTACGACATATTAAACCCAATAATGTTTACCGTAAACTCTTTGAGACTTTTCCAAAAAACGGGACCAAGTTCTCCTTTTGTTTTTTTTTTTTTTTTTTTTTTAGCATGTCGGTGATACTCACTTTTGTCGGGTTTATCCTGTCTTTGGTGATCGTAACTGCGGGCGCGAGGCTCGCAGATGCTGCTCGCCTCTCTCTCGCGTCGCTGTCGCTGACTCGCGGCTAATTGACTGCCGAGTCTTGCGGCCTCGTGACCCGCGACTGTCCTCGCACTGCGGACGAGACAATTGATCGATTACTTAAAATCATTGTCGATATTGAAGAAAAATAAAAATTCCGTCGCCGATTTTACCTGATGGGAATCGGAGCGGAACCTTGAAGAAATCCGCTGTCGTACGGCTCGTCCATCATGTTCGGATCGAGATCCATCATGTCGATGGCACGGCTGGTCGTCGGGCTGTCGAGGGTCGAATCCGCCGCTTCCTCCGTCTCGATCAACGGCGGCGATGAATCCTTAAAATTATCATTTTTATTCAGACACGTTTTAAATAAAATCACTCATAGGGACATTTGCAGAGACGAAACTTCAAATGTTTCTTGAGGGAACCGTGGAGCCGTGGAAACCGTGGAAAATTGAGAATTTTTTTTGTTAACGCGTCGTTTTAAAGAAATCACTCAAAGGGTGCTGAGATGAAACTTCAAATATATATTTTTTTGGGACCCGCGGAGATTTCGAATATTTAAAAAAACTAATTTTTTTTTCGCTTATATGTATAGTATAAACACGTTGAAGATATTTTACTGTCGAGTTTGTATAAAATTCGAAAAATGACGGGTTTAATCCCGTAGGCACGTAAGCGCGAACTTTGATCGTGATTTCCGCAAGTAAATTTTTCGGTGTAGTTTTTACTTTGTTATAAATAATCTAAAGTCTTCTGAAAAATAATCTAAAGTCTAAAAGTCTAAAAATAAGTTATAAAGTCTTATAATAAATAATCTAAAAGTCTAAAAGTCTAAAAGTAAGTTATAAAGTCTTGTAATAAACAATCGAAAGCATTGTTCTAATCTAAAGTGACTGACTAAAGTTTTCGGTCGGGCAAACCTCTCTGATCCCCTTGACTTACGGATTGCTGTTGAGGACTTATCGCGTCGTCGTCGAGGACACCGAGCTCGGTGTCCTCTTCCTCGATGCGTGTACTGCACTGCGACGTGGTTTCCTGAAGCAATAAATTTTAATTTTTTTTTGTTAACGATTTAATCGGTGGGGTCTCGGGGGATGAAGGAGAAATGTTAATGGGTGGGCAATAGGCTTATGGTCGAAGTCCGTGCTGCAGCAATGCCCTCAATACTTAAAATACAATAATAGTCGCGTTTCAACTGATAGTGGGGAAAAACGGGACATTGGGGCAAAACCCGATTTTCCGATAATCTTTGCATGTCACATTTTGCACCATCGATACATCCACATTTCCTGCTCCGTTTTGCCCTACTGACCCGTTTTTGCTGCGCTCTCCCCTACAAAAACTCACGAGATTGTGACTGGACTCGTTGCGAGAGTGAGGTCGGAAACCCGGTCCAGGTGGTAAATTTTTCTGCACGCAACAGTTAACGCCAGGACTAAAGTGCAACTCGACGTGAAAGCGTTCCTCGCTGCTGGGATCCTTCGTCGGATCCTCGTAGAGCATGACGACTATCTGAGACATGTAATTCAGCTCGGAAACCATGCTCACGTATTCCATCGCTCGTCTCCATTGTTCGTCCTTAACGACCTAAAAAAAAAAAGTTTTGTGGTTTTTTTTTCGTTTTTTTACTCAGTTGCATATTTTAGGCACGATACTCACATCAAGCAAACCCCCGTATCGCAATACAGTTAGCAACGAGTGAACGTGACTCTCGCTTGTGAAGTACAAACGAGTACGTACGTGCCTTCCCGGACTCGAAACGCCATGAGAATACCTGCGAAGTAAGAAAAGTTTTATACATTTGTTGCCAAAGCCGTTTTTCAAATCTCACCCGCGAATCTTTCCTTTTTTTTTTTGCTTCCTCATAGAGAAAGTCGATTTCGTAAAAAAAATCGAGATTTTAGAGTCGAAGTACTTAAAATAGAACTTTATGAAAATTGAGGCCGAATTGGAGTTTTTTCGGGTTTTTAATTTTTTGAAAAATATTTGTGATATCTCTGAATTGCGTAAATTTTTGTAAAAATCTTCAAGCGGTCATATTTTGTGGACTTTTGACCTTTTTGTTGGAAAATTGGTATTTTATGTTCGACACGAGTTTCTAAATCAAACATCACGAGTAAAAAATGAGTTACAGTTTTGTAATCAGCCGTGAAGAATGGATTTAAAAATTGCCTCAAAACGTCGAAATCTAATTTCAGTTTGCAATTTCCTACAATAAATGGTGCAGTAAATTTGACTGTTTCAATTTTATGAGATGTAGACATTTTTTCATGTTCCGAAAAAAGGTGCGAAGTAATTTGCACATGGCTTTCTCAATTATAACAAACATTTTCGCATAGCAACGAGCATTTTTTTAACTATCGTTCTGTGTAGAATTTTCGTAATTTTACCTAGGATTCAATCGATTCACTGTTTCCTCTCCGGACTCTTCGATGTTTCTCTGAAGATCCGCCCGAATTTTCTTCAATAGAGGCGTGCAAATTCCTTGGCCGATCGTTAATTTTTCTTGCACCGTCAGTCCATACTCCTGAAATGGGATAAGCGACAAATTAAATAAGATAATAATAACAATAATTTTTGACATTGACATTGTTTGAAAATAAATGAAAAAGCATTGTTCACCTGTGGTATAACTATGTCGGCGAGATATTTAGCGTAAATGTACAATTCCTCAGCGTGATCGAACTGCAAAGTGTGATTGTTATGCTGAAGATCGTACTTTATGCAGTCGTAAATATCCGGAATCTTCGATATATCGAAGCGTTTGTTCTTCGTGCAAAAATCCTTCTCGATTTTGCCCCATCTTCGTCCCATGAGCTCCCACGTCTCGCCGTGATAGAGAATTGCGTCTGAGAATTAAAAGAGAACGTTACCGTTATCTTGCAATTTTTTTTACCTTTTTTATTTTTCTTTATATTAAACCTTTTTAAACCTTTATTTTTCTTTATATTAAACCTTTTTAAACCTTTATTTTTCTTTATATTAAACCTTTTTAAACCTTTATTTTCCTTTATATTAAACCTTTTTAAACCTTTATTTTTCTTTATATTAAACCTTTTTTTTCTTTTTTTTATAGAACAAAGCTTTCCAATTACCTTTAGTTTTAAGATCGTCCTTCTTGATTCTAACGATATCCATGAGTTTCTGTATGAGCGCCTGAACATGTTGACAACATTTGACGGGATTTTTAACAAAGTCCAATGCGTCGTTTATACTGAGGGCGTTTCCCGGATTTATTTGTTCGCGATCCTCTCGTGTGAATTCTCGATCTTGCTGCAGGAGCTCGTGCAGACGTGTTTTCACCCTGAAAAAATTGATAATAATTTTTGTTACGCCTATCGTGGTCCCCTTGTTGACAATGCCGAATAATAGTAGTAGTATTTATTTTCATTGGAGGGCTTCAAGTTGTCTTTTACATATACTTACATATAAAATAGCACTTTCTCGCACTTGTGCGAGAAAAAATACCATATTCCGTTTGTATGCATGCGTATTATTTTTCTCGCAAGCGATACCAAAAAAATTATATTTTGCTACGAGACGAAAAGACGAAATTTTATGGCATAATTTCGGAATTTCGGTTTTTATAGCATATAGAATGAATTCCCGAAATTCTGTTCTGTATGCAATATTTCTTTTAATTCGGTTTTTATAGCTTTATGAGAAAGCCATATGAAAATTTCAATTTTCAACTTTTTTTCGAAATTTTATGGTATAATTTCGGAATTTCGGTTTTTATAGCATATAGAATGAATTTCCGAAATTCCGTTCTGTATGCAATATTTCTTTTAATTCCGTTTTTATAGCATATAGAATGGAGTCAGAATTTCCAAAACTGCATTCCATATGGAATGGATTTCCACACGCTATGGCCCATGTGGTCCATGCGAGCCCGCGAGTCAACGTAACCGCTAGTAATATTATAGTATTATAGTATATAGTATATTGTACTATTGTAATAGTATAGTATTATAGTATTACTAATGTTATTATCGAACAGTACAGTCATGTACTGTTCGATAATAACATTGTAACGTACAATTTTTACTCACATATTTTGATATTTGCTGCTATCGCAGTCGTTGTCCAGCAGACCATTGGTGTTCGCGCTCTTCACCATTTGGACCAGAATCGGCGTGAGCTCGCCCTCGAGTGCCAAAAGACCTTTCGCGAACGCCGCCGCGGTCATTTGAACTCTGCCCTCGTCGCTAGCGTAGATCTTCAAATCATGCCGAAACGTCGAATGCAGCCTCAGCAGACCAAGACCCTGAGCCCCAGCGTATTCACCTGCGTATTAGTTTCAATAATTTGCGTAAAAAATATAATCAATTTTATTTTCTTATTCTTATTCACAAAGCCTCGTACATCTTTGATCTGTGGGATTTTATTTTCCGGCCTTTTTTATTACGCCGAAATTTATTGAAAAGTTAACTGTCAAATGTCAGCAATTATTTTTGGAGCTCATATTGAACTCTGAACTCTGGAGAGGCTTTTTCGAGATTTGAGATTTAGTTTCGTGCCGGTAAAGTCTTTTATTTGACCTGCTACCAAATGAATGACAAAAATGGCCAGATAATTTTTTTTATTTTTATTACGACGAAATTTATTGTAAAGTTAATTGCCGGATTTCTGCAATTATTTTTGGAGCTCATATTGAACTCTGAACTCTGGAGAAGTTTCACGATTCTTTGAGATTTAGTTTCGTGCCGGTACAGACTTTTATTTTACCTGCGACCAAATTAATGACAAAAATTGCTAGATAATTTTTTTTGTTTGTTTATTTTCTTATTAATAGTAACATTGACATTAATAAATATCTACGTCTATCTAAAGGGCAAAGATCAGGGCGGGGTTAATCTCTAAGGATAACTAAACTTTCAAGCCCTCTACAGGCTAAAGTGAAACCATGCCACAGAAAAAGCCTTAATTTAACTACAACAACGTTAAGTAAATAAATAAAAAAATTAAAACCGCGGAAATAAAAATCATCGTACAACCACATTTAAGGATTATTTTCAAATACTCCAAGTACTTAAGGAATATTTTCGGGTTTCGCATATATTTCGATGCGAATTTTTTAAGAGTAATTTTTTTTCTCTTTTGAAGTTTTTTTGTAATACATTTTTTTCAGTACGGTTCAACCAACGAAACGGAAAACGGTAAAAAAAAATTATTTTTTGTTCCGCATCGGCAGTAAATCGACCTCGATTTTTTAGCTACACGACAAAAGAGCAATTTGCGAAATGATTATCCGGTCAACTTTCGTGTCGAAGCGTAATTCCCTCTAATCTCGGAGAGCCGTTAAATAATAGATAACGATCGATGTCCTCGAACGAATACGCACATCGATCGAACACGATTAACAACTACTGATAAGAAATAAATAAAGAAAATGTAGAACAGCTACCGAACAAGCTTTGGATTCAGAATATTATCAAGTTACCGTGGCTTGGTAACATCTCTGAGTCATCCTCTGAAAATAATATTGGAAAAAACAGTATTTGTGAGTTATCGTTCTTTTTTTTCACCTTTTTTTTCTTTTTTTTTTTTTTTGCTGTACTATTATGTGTGAAAATCGGATGTTTTTTTAATACTTCACGTGTGCGTGTGTCTGTGGGCTGTTTCTACCTAATTTGATTAATACTTTGTTAGTGTTGTGAAATTTGTCGGCGCGTATTTTTTTTTAATTCGTTCCACCTGAGACAATTAGTGAGCATGAGAGGTGATGCGAAAAAAAAATCTAAAACGAAGGTAATCATGACTGTTCGTAAAAAAAAATTCTATTTACAGTTAATTCGACCAGTTTTTCCATCGCCACGGGATAATAAATCGATTCAATTTTTATCTCGTTGCAATTTTTTGTTTCCACTCGACAACATTAATGCATTAAGGTGTTACAGAAAAAATTGCGGTATCAAGTGGAGAAGATGCAATGGAACAAAAATAAATTTAAAAAAATTAGTACCAGGATAAAAAAAAATTAATTGTAATTAATGACGATTATAAATGACGGACGATATTAATATAAGTGATAGCAAAAGAAAAAAACAAGCATAAGAGCATATGATACGAACCACTAAGGTGTCTACCTTGACCACCGGGATACATGCAGCGGAATATACGACCCAATTCCTCGGCTTGTATCCGGCCAGCCGGTGTCAATTCACCGCCCCATTTTAGTATCAAAACTAGCGACGGTTCACCCAAACGATCTGAAACAAATAAATTAAAAAAAAAAAAAACGGACAAGTAGATTTTTATAACTGTGATATTCGTCTCGTTATTTTCACTCGTGAATTGGAAAATTAATGTAGCGTTTCAAAAATTGCAAAAATTAAAAAATGTGCAGCTTACGCCACAGTAAAATTTCCAATATTTTTTTTCTAATACTTTATAGTGTCAAGAATATTCTTTAAAATTTTATATTGAAATTCAACGAATTATGAAAGTTTGGGACCGTTACGTGGAAAGCGGCGGAGTTTTTCTCAAAACGTGATTTTCAGTATCGGTGTCCCTGATATTTAAAAAATTGTTTGATTGATTTTTATGAAAATTCGTACCGATATACTTCAAAAGATTTTTTAGTCCTTGACGGTCTCATATTTAAAAAATAATAATCAAAAATATTTTTTTTAAATGATTCAGTATTGAAAAATTAGTAAAAGTCGACTTCTTTTTTAATGGTCGCCGTTTTGCCAATTTTTTTCCCCTCGTCAAGAACCGCGTTATATATCGTTTGTTAAGAAACAATTTAGAAAATTTGTTTCTGATAAAATGACAAGTTGAAATCAGAGACACCGCAAAGGAACTTCAAAAAAACTTGTTTACGCCAAACGATAACATAAATACATAATAACAATACAATTGAATGAAAAAATTCCTAAGTGTTCTTTAATATATCCTCCTTCCACCCTAAAAAAATTAAATCTATAAAGCGTATATTTACCCGGAAAAAAAATCACGAAATATGCAAGCGTTTTTGACCCATTTACTGTGACGTAAGCTCGTAAGGCCACACGAAAGTAAAACATTTACCTACCTCTAAAAAAAACTCGCGTCATGACGATATTCGGGCAACGACATTGCAAACAAATATTTTTCGCGTCGTGACCGATATAAAAATTTATAACGTCGTACAATTAATTCCAGAGTGATTGATGGACTTCGTTAATACAATAATGTAATGATAAAAAAAACGAGGCATACTGTGAGTGTTACCATCATCGGAGGAACTCCCTCTCGGTCGACCGCGAGGCTGATACTTCATCTGTACTTTACGATTTATTCCCGAAAAGTGTCCGTACCTGAAAAAAAATAATAATAAATAAAAATAAAAATAATCAAATAATAAACTTAAAATAAGACTAAAAATAAGAATAATACATTAATTATGCATAAATAATCGTTTCAACGTCGCACATCGTTCGATACAAATTCAAAAAAAAGAAAACTGGAGTAAATCTTGGTAAAAAACAGGTATAGCAAAAAAAACTCACATTTCCAAAACGCTTTTCAGCTGCTCCAATTTTCCTTGTTTCTCCTCGAGCTCCGGACCGGCGGCTCTGTGCTGAATTTCCGTCAGCAAACTTCTCGCCGTGTCCAAAATTTCTTGCAACTGCTTCGGCCTCTTGAGTTTAACGTGCCCGTGCTTGTAGCCATCGTACTTGGCGAATATCTCGAAAAACCTTGACACAATAATCGAGACGTTAGGTAGAACTTTTTATTTTTATTTATTTTGTTTTATTAAAAATAGGAAATAAAAAGATGAAAGTGAAAATCGGTCAGGGTCGGGTTATTTATTTATTTATTTATTACTCATTGGTCAACTTACTTCGGATGACGAACTTCTACCTTCATCTTCTGCTTGGGAGTTCTATCACCATGCCGGATAACGGCAACGACGCAACGAAGCTCCATCCTGAGGAATCGCCAAAATTTTGCAATCAGTTATTAAGAACGAAAAAATGATTTTTTCTTTTGAAAAAAAAAAAAATCATTTATAATCAACGTCAAGAAAAAAAAATGATAACTAATTGATGAGCAATGTCTAAACGGAACAGATATAAAAAATAAAGTTCAGTAAAACAAGGATTGTTTTTTTTGAGGTGGGATTAAACGAGAAAAGTATACGTGTGTGTATTTTTTTTATGAAAAAATAAACATTTTGCTGTAATTTTATTAATAATACATCGGCGTGCTTTCATGCTTCAGGATTTAAAGGTAAAAATATTCACGAGTGACTTTCATCGTTCACTCTGGATAACAATAGATTTTTGTTTCTTTGTTTTTTTTTCGTCTTCGTTGTTTTCTTACATTTTACCGAAGGTAGTCGGCACGATCGGCGGATCGTCCAGTTGAAAGGGCACGCTCCAAGGAATGTGTAAAGTTGGCGCGAGCTCGCGAAGGATCATGTTACCCAATATCTTTGCACAGTCGTCATAGTACTTGTTCGAATTTTTAACGAAACTGAATCCATTCACGTCGCAAACAAAGGATTTGCCGTTCGCTCTGGAAAAATAATTAATTGATAATTAATATCGGGATTAAATAAAAAAATTTCATTGACACTTAAAAAAAAATCAAAACGTACGAAAATTTTGGTTTCAACTGTTACAAAATTCTTAAATCTATAACTCGAAATTTTTTGAAAATTGTTACGCATCTCAAGAATACAATGAAGTACGCATTAATTATAATGTCTTTTTATGTTTGTTTGTTGTTGTTTTTTTTTTTTTTTATCGCGGATTATATCTCGCGGTACGCCGAGGTGAAACGGCCGAAAAAAATGCTCGACCCCGAACCGCAGCCTCCGATCGACTGCGGTATTAATTCTCGAAGCGACTTTTAACGAACCTTGAAAGCAGCTCGCGAGTAACTGTTGCGGCTGCCAAGCAACTCGATACGTTTATTCTAGAATAACACTGATAAACGCGGGCGTTGCAGCCCGTCTCGTTCGTATGTAGCTAAACGAGACTGGTCGATGGATTCGATCGCGTGCAACGAAAATATCAAACTGCGCATCAACGAAATTATTCCAAACTCATAAAAATTCGCGTAACAATTTTTTACAATGAATGCATTTTGCGACTTATAATTTTATTTTCTTTCGATGAACAATTCGATCGGCGTACTTAAATTTATCTGTCGATCAATTCAAGTTATTTTTCGCATTTTTCTGTCTCGCGGGCAAAGAGCTTTTTTCGTAAAAATATTGTTTTAATAGACGTGTATCAAGGTGTGTGCAATGTGGATGTTCTGGCATATTTTTTAACTTTCATCAATGAAATTATTCGAAACTTGCCAAAATCCACTTAACAATTTAGTAAAATAAATGTATTTTGTCACTTAATAATTTCGTTCGACGAATTATTGGACCTAGAAACTTAAATTTATGTATCGATCAATTACAGTAATTTTTTTCATTTTTTTTGTAAAAATATTGTTTTAATATAGTTCTATCAAGGTGTATGCAGGGTATCGATTTTGCGGCATATTATTTTGTTTTTCATCAACGAAATAATTCGAATCTTCCCAAAATCCACGTAACGATTTATTACAATAATGTACTTTTGCGACTTAATAATTTCGTTTCCTTTCGACGAATTATTCGATCTACATACTTAAATTTATCTATCGACCAATTAAATTTATAACAATAATAATAAATTTATTATTCTAATTTTTCTTTCTCGCGGTCGTAGGCTTATATTCGTAAAAATATTGTTTGTATATAGGTGTATCATGGTGTATGCAGGGTTCATTTTTTTCTTTTTTTTCCTTACCTCAGAAGATCAAATCCGCAAACGGTTTGCTTGAACGCCAAGCAAACTTTTCGACTGATAAGCTTTTCGGCGTTGCTGAGTATGACAGGATAACGAATTTCCTTGCCCTCGGAGTCGCGCTCGACTTTCCCATCGAGGGCCGGACTCTTCCGTGCCTCAGCGTGTGCGTAATCCGGTCCGACGGTGTAAACCTTAACGTCCGTACCGTCGGTCGGCATAAAATCTTCGTAAATGTATGATCCGGTTTTTCGTACCCTCGACTCGGGCGAATAAACGCTACTCCGGCTTCCTATCTGAATTAGGCACAAAATTTTAACGAATACAAATTTACAGCAATCCGTAACGATCATTCGCTATAGTAATCTTCATTTTACGCAAATTTTTCGTCACAATTTTGCGAACCATTCGATAATCAAAATAAAAATCAAGAAATTATACAAAATTATTCGCACTTTGATAATCCCGTAGTTATTAAAAAACAAACAATTATAAATTAAATTACGTGAAATTAAAACAACTTCACGTTGAACGTGAAATAAAAATAACTTTACATTGAACGTGAAATAAAAATAACTTTGCATTGAACGTGAAATAAAAATAACTTTACGTTGTGTATTACACTTGGAATTATCACCTGCGATTCGTCTGAGAGTTCTAAAATCGATCTTAATTAAATGCAAAGGTTGATTCTGCATTTTTACTTTTTAATATATTCTTTTTCCGTTTTTGAATAATAGTTCGCTTACTCCGGTCATCGGAATGATCTCAAGGAGGTCATCGGTTGCCCATGATTTTCCACTGAGTATCCCGTAATCTCCTGAACTGTAAAAGAAAACAATGGAATGCCTCTTTCGTACCTTTCGAAATAGTCTCTGACTACCACCACCCGCCGAGGTAGGATAGTAGATGTATATATTGTGATCCTCCGCTGAGACGGGCTTCTCGACGAACGGTTTATTGAACGTCACACCGTTAACTTCCACGTGATCCTCGGACTCGACGAGCTCGTGATCTGAAATAGATTCTTAGTTCTTCGCATGTCAAAAATTGAACATTCAACACAGAAGTTAAGCGATTAATTAAGGCTCTATAGGCAGTTGGATCGGAGGATTGTCACGCGCGAATGCGATTCTATGCGGGGGCAAAAAAATTAAAGCTGGTCGGTAAATGATAAAAAAAAAATGTCTGGAATAATTCTCGTTAAGGGCTTACGCTACAGTAAATGGGTAAAAGCGCATGCATATTTCGTGATTCTTTTTTCGGTAAATATACGCTTTATCGATTTAATTTTTTTTGGGGTGGAAGGAGAGTATATTAAATAACATTGAGGCATTTTTTCATTCACTTTTATTGTTGTTATATATTTTTTTTAATCGGTCGGCGTAAACAATTTTTAGGGGAATTCCTTTGAGGTGTACGTGATTTCGACTTGCCATTTTATCAGAAACAAAACATTTTAATTGTTTCTTAGCAAATGTTGTACAACGCGGTCCTTGATGCGGGGAAAAAATTGGCAAAATGGCGGCCATTTGAAAAAAGTCGATTTTTACCAATATTTCGACATCATATCATTTGTTAAGAAAAAATTTAAAAACGTTGTTTCTTATAAAATTACAAGTAAAAAAAAAGAACTTAAAAAAATTGTTTACGCCGACCGATAAAAAAAGACATAATAACAATACAATTGAATGAAAAAATGACTAAATGATCTTCAATACATCCTCTTTCCATCCTGAAAAAATTAAATCGATAAAGCATATATTTGCCGAAAAAAAACAACATATTATGCATGCGCTTTCACCCATTTTCTGTTGCGAAAGCCCTTAAATTAAACAAATTAAGTAATCCATGTTTCGTAACTGTTTTTTTACTGTACTTGCGTTCGATAAATATTGTCGGAAGGACAGCTAAAATGGTGGGATTTTTTTTTCGTCACTGTTTTACCATCGCAGGACATTGAACCAAATTCATGCAAGTATTTATTCCGAGAACATTGATGTATCGAGAAAAAACAAGTTAGTCACCGACTACTTGATTCATTTTCGTCGAAAGGTCAACAGACTCGGAGAAAATAAGTTCACGAATTCGTCACCGACCGAGTCTGTTTCTCGTCATAATGCGATTTAATGAAAATACGACAATGCTTCTAAAAATAATGCGGTCGGATTTTTTGTAAATAAAATTTGCAGCGGCACTTTATTTAAATTTAAGAGGACACACGAACATTTGCAGCTTCGAGTAGTAGAATTAAAGCGGCTGTTTCGTTTTGTTTTTAAGATTTTATCGCAAAGCGGTGAAACAAACTTACGTTTGGGATCCGCCGAGTCTCGGTCCAGTACGGCGTAGCGCGGTATTTCGATGCCCTCGCTGTCCAATATTGCGTAAACTCTTCGCCTGTCCTGTTTTTTTTTTTTTTTTTTTTTTTTTTTTTTTTTTTTTTTTTTTTTTTTTTTTTTTTTTTTTTTTTCTAATTCAATTATTTTTCTTTTTTTTTTTCTTCTCTCTTTTTTATTACGTATTTGTTCATAAATATATAACACTATATATTTATGATTCAAAAGCGCAAGGGATCGCTTCGATATCGAATAATTTATCGATCGGTGTATCGAAACTTTTATCGTTCGACCGTTATTTTTTCTTATCTCACCTGAATGTCGTACTGCATTGGAAGATTGTTGATGATGAATGGATTGCGGAGATTCGCATAGTGAATTGCCTTGTCGAGGGGAAAACCCTTGCTGTGGAAACTTATTAGGCAATCGACGATCGGCCAATCTTCGACCGGTTCCTAAAAAAAAATAATAATAATAATTCTGTTGCACTTTACTTTCGATTCTTACCATTATTAATATTTTGAAATAATTTCAGAAATATTTTCGATCTTTCAAATATTATGAAATATTTCTGAAACATATAAACATAATATTTTTATATATTCTATCAAAATATCCCAATGAAACGTTTCTCAAATATTCCAGAAGTGATACAAATTTTGAAATGTTTTAAATATCATTTTTCACCGCAATATTTCTACGATTGTTTCCGTGTTTATGCCAGTGTGATCTTTGACATTTCGCTTAAATGTTTCCAAAACATTTCGGAAACATTTCGACACAACATTTAAGAGCAGCAAAAAAATATTTCCTAAATGTTTTAAAAACATTTCACAAACATTTTTTAACATTGGTAAAATATTTTCAATATTTCAAAAATATTTCCGTGCTATATGGATTTACTAAATGAATTTTTGGTAAATTATTATGGAAAAATGATGCTATTTTGTGGGACAATCAATCGATTGTAGTACACTGAGAATTTTACTTGTTCAATGTTACACTATTTCTGATGATCGAGCGTCGGCACGGTTTTGTGGACCGATTTACAGTTTGACATTGGATGAATTACCTTGAGGATAACTTCCTCGGGAAAAACGAGTATCTTTATGTACTCGAATTCTTCGAGCCTGGTAAGTATTTCCTTCATGGGTTTGCTTTGCGATTTCTTGGCCATCGCGCATACTCCCACCAGGACCTGCTTTCCCTCGCCCTCGAGGTCGCTCCCTCCCATGCACCCATCCTCGTTGTCGCACCCGTCCGACAGTTCGCCCTGACGACAAAAAAGTCACGAAAAAAATTAATTAAATATATAACACTAAAAAACTTGTACACAAAAAAAATAACAGTATCGGCAGATTCTAAACAAGAAAATAGTATATAAATAATATTTCAGTTGAAAAATTTCTTGTGTCTTAAAAATCAGGCATCAAGCGTGCCAATGAGAGCTGCTGATAAATTAAGTGGAATCGTTTTCGGTATCAAAATCACTGCTCGTAGATCGAATAATTGACTTTCTTGAAATTCCGAGGAATAAACGAGACATTTTGAAATTCACCGCGCACCGCTTGTTAATTAAATACATAACACTAAAATTGGTGCATACAAAAATAAAATTAATTTATCGGCAAACTATTATTTAAAAAATTAATGTAAATCATATTTCAATTCAAACATTGCTTGTGTCTTAAAAATTAGGCATCAAGCGTGCCAATGGGAGCTGATGATCAATGAAGTGGGATCGTCGACTGTATCAAAATTATTGCTCGTAGATTGAGTGATTGACGTCCTTGGAATTCCGAGAAATAATCGAGACATTTAACAATTAAGTGAGCACCGCTAGTCCGTTCGCTTTGACGCCAAGAAAATTACGAAAAAAGTAATTAAATATATAACATAAAACTGTTGCACAGAAAAATAAAATTACTTTATCGTTAAATTCTAAAAAAAATATTACATGCATAATATTTTTGTTGAAAAATTGTTTGTGTCTGAAAAATGGGAGTTCCAATGGGAGTTTCTAATAAATGCTCGTTTTGCTTGTAGATTGAATGATTGACGTTCTTGGAATTCCGAGGAATAAGCGAGACATTTAAAAATTAACCGCGCACCGCTAGTCAGGTCGTCCTGACGATAAAGAAAATACGACAAAAATTAATAAAATATTATTGCCCCTGAAACAGTGAGCCAATTTAAAGGCAACTCAACTCTCATATGTGTATGTGATATCAGATATATATTTTTATGGAGCAGATTATATAAGTTTATACATCCTTACTGTAAATATTAATAATAATCATATTTTTAAATAATAATAATATGTGGCACTACAATAGTACCAAAAAAAAATTACTTTATCGTCAAACTTAAAAAAAAATATTATATAAATAATATTTTTGTTGAAAAATGTTTTATTTGGTATTAAAAATGTAAAATGCGAATAAATGAAGCGTGATCGTCTCTATCAAAATCATTGCTGCAGATTGAATACTTGACTATCTTGGAATTCCGAGGAACAAACGGGACATTTTAAAATCAACCGTCCACCGTCTCTCAGTTTGATCTGACAAAAACAAAAATTATGAAAAAAAACATTAATTAAATACATAACACTAAAATTACTGCACACAGAAAATTAAATTATTTTAACGGCAAAATAAAATAAAAATTTCCGCTGAAAAATGTCTGAAATCTTAAAAATGTAACCATGAAGATTGCCAATGAAAGCTGATGACAAATGAAGTGGGATCTTCGCCCGTATCAAAATCATTGCTGTAGATTGACTTTCTTGGAATTCCAACAAATAAACGAGACGATTTTACAATTAAGCGACTTTAGCACTATTTCGCTAACTAATACGACGTTGTTTTACACGACTGGGTGCACTTGGGTTTGGATCAAATTTTACGACGAATTATCTAGGGTCGTATATATAGATATATAAATTCAACAACAACGTATACATAATGTTGACTGCGCGAATAAGCTAAGAGCGGAACTTCCGGCGCAATTAGCCTGTCGCCGAGAGTGTCTGTTTCTCAGCGTCTAGAAGGCTATTCGCACTTAGCTTCGGTACCAACAACTTTGGGCTTGAAAAGCACACGCCCAAATTAACGTCACACGACTCGTCGTTTTGCGTTGCCAGCGTTGAACGATAAGTTAGCAGCGTTCCCGAACGGACCGTACTCTAATAACTAGAATTTTTGAGCTAACAAGGTCTCGTTTATTTATTCGGTAAAAGAGAACAACCGAAAAATTTCTTTATCGACCGTTGAACTATTTTTCCCAATAGACTGCCCTGTAAATGGAAAGTTAAAAAAAAATTAATCATAAAAAAAATCAGACCATGTCGTGAAAAATTAATAAAAAAATGAAAAAATTCGTGTTATTTATGGCTATTCATTTTTTAATATTTTACATGGATTAAGAATTAAAGTTCAGTTAAGGTTTTATAGCAATATCTATTTAAAAAATGTGGACATCGGTGTGAAAAAATAACGAAAAAAATGAAATATTCGTTTTATTCGTTTGATGTAAAAAAATGTATGATTTTCACATGGATTATTAGGCTCCGTTTGTAATATTTATTTACAAACGTTATTCTTCAGTAAAAATTTCATAACGATATCTACAAGAACAAAAAATTGAGACGACGGCCAGAAAAATAATTTTTAAAAATGAAAAAATAATTTGATTTAAATGGTGTCAAAAAATGTATGATTTTTACATGGATTATCATGTTCCGCATGTAAAATGTCATCACCTTTATCTTGAGTGACAATTTCATGAAGATAAAAAAAAAATCGGCTACGGGCGTGAAAAAATAATGAAAAATTAATTTTATTTATTGACGTAAAAAAAATGTATGTGTTTTGCACGGATTATCACGTTCCGTTTGAAAAATGTAATCTTCTTTATCTTCGGTTAAAAATTTCACGACGATATCTACAACATCTCTCGAGATATCGTGTGCGGACGACCGAGAGATTTAGTTTTGAGAAAATCACTATAAACGCTCGCTCTCTGAATTTCGTTGCGTTCCGTTGCACAAATTTATGAAGACGAGACGATTTATGACGAGTCTCTTGTATGACGGGCAACGCGTCATTCCGGGACGTATATGTCACTCGAGTTGGAGCATCAATTGTGTGGGATAGAATTGCGTCGCGAGAAGTGAATTACGAATTCTACAATGCAACCTTGCGAGGAACGTGTAAACGACCGCTTTGGATATTTTTATCCCATTAACGCGCAGCGACAGAGCGAAGCCACGAAAATGCAAATGATTACATCTATAATAATAATAATAATAACAACAACAATAGTTATTATTATTATTATTATTATTATTATTATTATTATTATTATTATTATTATTATTATTATTATTATTATTATTATTATTATTATTATTATATTTGTCTTCGAGATATAATTGGACGACGATATCAACGATATTCCGTCCCGTGGGATTTCCCTCGTCTCTACAGTCGACACGGTTTCGATTACCTGCGATTTACTAATCGGACCTCGTATTTGATAATCGATCAAACATTTTTCATTTTAAACTCTATATAATTGGGGCACAGCGCGGAATGCCGATTTGGCGAAGATATCGTGAAAAAAATACAACGGGACTGAGACGAATCGTTGATGATCAGCGAAACGTATGATTACCTAAAATTTCGCTTAGCCTATTTTTTTTTTTTTTTTTTTGTGTTGTTTTAAATTGAAAATCGAACTCGCCAAACGGGTGTGTTTAACCCGACCAGGGCAAGACAATTTTTTTTTTTATATCATGAAAGTGTAAATCATGCAAATTTCTCGTATGTCAGATCACTGTTTTACCGACTTCTTTTTGATCATTTATAAAATTTTTTTTTTGTGTGCTGGACTTTTTTTTTTGTTTCGCGAGAAGTGAATTACGAATAAGGTTCTACAATAAATAAAACAATGAATTCTTATGAACACCACCTTGAGCCGAGCGTGCAAAGGCCCGCTTTAGATATTTTTATCCCGTTAACGAGCAGCGGTAGAGCGAAGTGACGAAATTGCAAATTATTACATCTATTATTAGTATTATTATTGTTGTTATTATTATGATGACGAATTAATGTGTTTTGATGAGCGGTGCCGATTACCCCGTCGTCGAGATATTATTGGAGGAAAATATCAACGATATGCCGTCACGTGGAATTTATCCTCGATTCTATTATCGACACGGATGCGCAAGTAAATCGGACATTATATTTCATAATCGACCAAATATTTTTTAAGCTTTATCTATACTTGATGCACAGCTCGGTCGATTTGACGAAGATATCGTGAAAAAAATAATAATCGGACTGAGACGAATTATCGATAATCAGCGAAACTTATTATTACCTACAATTTCTCTTAGGCTGTTTGAAATTTTTTTTCTTGTGCATCAAATTGAAAGCAGAACCAGTCGAAGGGTTTATCCAGTCTTAGAGCAAGAGAATTATTTTTTCAATAGAAATATCATGGAACTGTAAATAATACGAATTTTTCGTAAAACAGGTCACTGTTTTACCGAAACTTTTTTTTTTCTTTTCTTAAGGATATGTTAGACCCGTATTTAACTCGTTATTTGCCATTTTACCGACCGAACGAGATTTCGTAGAATTGACTTTACATCATTAATGGGCTACGATATGCTTAAAATGTCATAGGTCTGTAATACTGGCTATAAACACTTTAATTTCGCTCGAAAACGTCCAAGAAATGAAGAAAATCGAATATTATCGATTTTGTAGGACTCGCCCTTCATGGCGGGATAAAAACAAACACTGTGTGCGATTTTCTATCTCAATATGACCCAAATTATCTAAAATTACAAACAAACAAAAAAGAGTTTCAACGATTAATTCGACATTGCAGACGATGATTACCCTCCGCGGGTAAAAAAAATTATTTACGGTAGTGCCATTTACTTGTAAAAAAAAAACTTTTTTTATGACCAGATAAAAAAACAGTTTCAACGATTAATTCGAAATTTGAGGCAAAACAGGAAGGCAAACCAGCAGCCCCTTAAGAGGCTGCCGGACCTTCCTGTTTTACCGACGAAAATAGCTAATTTCTTAGTTTTCACTATTCATCGTTACTATACGACGCGTATGCTTCAAACTTTGCAGGACTGTATTAATAACATAAGCGATTCGGCGTGCACTCGAATTTCAGTCGAAATCATCCGAAAAATAAAGAAAATCGAATATTATAAACTGTCG
>JAPYZD010002681.1:0-17780 GCA_030522725.1 Ichneumoninae sp. B BG-2022a
AAAAGAAAAAAAACGACCTTTATCGACAAAATCTCGAGCAGGTTGCCGAGCTGACTGCCGAACTCTCCGTTATACATAAACCCCCGGCTCTTTCCATTATTTTCTTTCCATCCTTGCTTCTTCTCTCGTTCAACTTCTGCTCTATTTTTTTTGCATCGTTGATCGGAAACATTTCCACCGTGGACTCGAGCGAGCAACCAGCCGAGAGGAAAAGCCGGTCTCGACGCCTCCGTGGATTGGCGATAGAGCGCCGCCCCCTTCGCAATTTCACGTTGATGTTTCAACAGTGACGCAGGTAACATTGTCGATGTATTCGCGAGATTGGCCGCGAGAACGGAGTCAATATAATCGTTAATAAAACGCTAATATAAAGTAAAACCCATTGATGCATTGAAAAAAAAGTTATCGATGGTTGTAAATTGGTTTCAATGATAGCGATTTGATGAATTTCATGATAACGAATATCTCGAATTGGCTTTGAAGAGAACAGAAATCGAATAGCAAAAATCTAATAAATTCCGATGCAACAAGTCGATAAAGGGAGCAACAATTTACTCTCGAATTTACGAAAAGCAATCTCCGGAATTAAATGCTCCTCAATTACATTTACAAAATTCAATTTTGGGGCATTAGCCGCGACAAAGGGCAACGTCAGTGACCGACAATGAAGACACCTAAACGGTATTCGGGACGCGAAACGGCGGGCACACTCGAAAACACACATAGTTCGTATTCATTTTTATTCGGAATCGAATGAGACTCGTCATTCGGTGTTGTCCGAGGTTTGCGGGAAGCACAGCAGTACGAACAGATTATCCACAGTGTGACGACGACGCAGCAACTCCACTCGCATCGCCAACCCTTGCAGCAGCGGCGGCGACAGGGCTTGGCGATGAAATTAAGTAAATCGTTACTAAAATGAAATAAATATTTATTTTAATTAAGTAAATAGTTACTTAAATGAAATAAATATTTATTTAAATCAAATAAATATTTTACTTAAACGAAATAAACGGTGGCCGTCAAATAACTTATTTTTCTGGGTGTAATACAGTAATACTAAAACTGAAAAACTTGAGAAACTGAACAAGGATATTACCACTGTTTAATGGAAAGGTGGTAATGTTTTTTCTTTACTTCATTTTTGCGGCTATCAGTTATAGACTCTTCTATATATATAATATAAGGATTATAATAATTACGGGCTTTGTCTAGAAATACCTCCCATATGGCTGATTCGGTGAATTTCATGATAACGAATATCCCGAATAGGCTTTAAAGAGAACGAAAATCAAATAGCAAAAATCCAATAAATTCCGATGCAACAAGTAGATAAAGGGAGCAACAATTTACTCTCGAATTTACGAAAAGTTCCCCAATTATATTTACAAAATTTAATTTTGGGGCATTAGCCGCGACGAAGACCGACAATGAAGACACCTAAACGGGATTCGGGACGCGAAACGGCGGGCACGCTCGAAAACACATAGTTCATATTCATTTTGATTTGGAATCGAATGAGACTCGTCATTCGGTGTTGTCCGAGGTTCGCGGGATGCACAGCAGTACAAACAGATTACCCACAGCGTGACGACGACGCAGCAACTCCACCCGCATCGCCAACCCCTGCAGCAGCGGCAGCGGCAGGGGTTGGCGATGAAATTAAGTAATTTGTTACTTAAATGAAATAAATATTTATTTAAAACAAATAAATATTTTACGTAAACTAAATAAACGGTGGGCGTCAAATAAATTATTTTTCTGGGTGTAATACAGTGATGTTAAAACTGAAAAAGTTAACAAACTAAACAAGGATATTACCACTGTTCAATGGAACGGTGGTAATGTTCTCCGTTTTACTTTATTTTTGCGGCGATCAGTTATGGACTCTTCTATATATAACTTCTATATATATAATATAAGGATTATAATAGTTACGGGCTTTGTCTAGAAATACCTCCCATATGGTTGATTTGATGAATTTCACGACAACGAATATCTCAAATTGTCTTTAAAGAGAGCAGAAATCGAATAGCAAAAATCTAATAAATTCCGATGCAACAAGTCGATAAAGGGAGTAACAATTTACTCTCGAATTTACGAAAAGCAATCTTCGGAATTAAATGCTCCCCAATTACATTTACAAAATTCAATTTTGGGGCATTAGCCGCGACAAAGGGCAACGTCAGTGACCGAAAATGAAGACACCTAAACGGTATTCGGGACGCGAAACGGCGGGCACGCTCGAAAACACACATAGTTCGTATTCATTTTGATTTGGAATCGAATGAGACTCGTCATTCGGTGTTGTCCGAGGTTCGCGGCATGCACAGCGGTACAAACAGATTACCCACAGCGTGACGACGACGCAGCAACTCCACCCGCATCGCCAACCCCTGCAGCAGCGGCGGCGGCAGCCCGACGCTCGGGTTATAAAGTACAGCTGACGCCACGTATAATATATTCCTCTATCCTTCTCATCCCTATTCGTAGCTATACCGCCCAGTACTCCACTTGCAGCGTTACTGCTTTCACTGTGTGCACTATATGTACGCTATGTATGTACTTATATGTATATCAAGCGTACCCTCTATATCTCTATATCTTTCTTTCTTTCTCCCGTGTCAGCCGCCCCTCCCCCCCCCCCCCCCCCCCCCCCCCCCCCCCCCCCCCCCCCGCCCCCCCCCCCCCCCCCCCCCCCCCCCCCCCCCCCCCCCGCACACGGCGTTCATGCAAGCTCTCCATCTTTTTTTGCCCTCTCCGGCTCTCTCGAACACGCACGAGCTCTTGTACAAGCTTTCTCGCACCCTAACCCCCCACTCCTACCCGAAGAAAAGAATGAGCCCCCCCCCCTTGGTGCACGTACGCGCGGCTACGAGACGCGTTCGCCAACAGCTCTCATCCAAGCCCACGAACCGACTCGTGTCGTAAATCTTTGGGGGATAAAAATGTTTATTTTATTTATTTTTTGTTTATCTTTTTTTTTAATTCCCTGCCAAAGGCTCTCGGCAAAGAATTAGGGGTCAGGGGTACGGATCGCTTTTTCGCGATCAGGAGAATCCGGCGGAGTCCTCGTCCGGTGTCGTCCGACCCGGTCATCGGCGTGGTCGTAAATCACCGGGAACCTTGGGTTTTTATTTCAATTTTATTTGCCGGGGAGGACAATGGACTCGGTAGGGGAACGGATAGGGGATGAATTTTTTTCGGTACTTCTCTTTCGAGTTTCGCCCGTTCGTGTTCCCGGGGCACAAACGCCTCGTCCCGGTTGCAAATGTGCTGACGAAAAAGATTGGATCCGCGGAGTCTCGAATCGTATCGGGAGCAGAAAAGAATTAACGAATGGGGGACGAAATGTTTTCGTCACCGCCTCTGCAGGACGTTCCAATTTTTTTTAATTTTATTTTTTTTTTGTCGTCCAACCGATTTTGGCACGGGAAATAACGTGCGTGGATTGATTCGGAACGCAGCTCGGGATGTATATGGAGTAATGAATTCGCGGTTAACCTCGCGTGTGCTGGCTCAGCCAACCCCGACGTTTCGCCAGGCGTCCCGGGCGTACCGGAGCGTTTACTTTTCCGCTTCCATAAATTTCGCATCTGGGTACAGGTTGTCGATTTCTCTTGGACCTCCGTCTACCTCGCTCCCGCCACTGCGTCGGCACTCGCCGTCCTCCTGTTTCGTTCGCTCTTTTCACTGCACCGGCGGCCTCTCGTACACGTACGTACGTATTTCCCAGTCGTGAATTTAACACGAGGGCGGAGTGAGAGGCGGAGGGGCCGAGAGAGGTGCCGACCACCGCGGCTATATCTTCGCCGAGACAAATACACTGGGCGGTTACCGGTAAATAATATATTTTTTTTTGCCCAGAACGCCTGCTGCTGAGGCTGTAGCTTTGGTGTTGCAGTGGTGGCTGTTGCTGCGCTAGTGCCCGGGGCGGTTTTATAGGATCTCGCTCAGTTCAAGATCGCACAAGTGTTTTGCCCTCTACAAATGTACAGCTACACACTTGCGATAACGCGAAGAAACCGATTGCTCATCGACTAGGGAAAAGACCGTTGTAGAGGCATTCTTAGTTCGACGTTCCGATAAGGGAGCAGGGAATGGAATCGTGCATGATTTCTGAGGCGGAAGAGCAGAGATTAGCCGTTGGGAGCTGATTGGCCGATTGGTTGAGTCACCTCAGCCTTTACTTGGGACTTTGTGCAGTGAGAAAAAAAATCTGTTGGATTAATCAAAAGACGCGCTGACATACGTTCAAAGGTACACTGTTAAAAAAATTTGTTTGAAAATTAGTGAACAGTACAGGAAGCTTTTTTTTTTTACATAAACTGTTTCTGAAATTTCAATCGCATGTGCGTTGCAATTTTACTGTAAAATTAGTATTTTTCATAAAAATATTTATAAATTTCAAACAAAAGTTTTGTAATTTTTATATCTGGTACTTTTATTTTACAATCAAAGTACAATAAGGTTCAATTAATGTAAGTAATGTTAGTAAATTTCAAGTTCCAGTACATGAAATTTACAATTTATTTTTACAGTGTGTTATTTGTTTGGTACAAATGAAACATTGTTTTGTCAAACGATTATTTTCTTCGATTTATTCCAAATTTGTTGATCGAAACGAACATTTTTGTTGTACCAACAGAATACACCTTTGAAAGTATGTCACCGCGCATTTGCTTAAGACAGCCATTTCTTTTTCTCTGTGTGAGGACCGGGTGGAGACTTGGAAGGTTTAGTGGCAACAGTTGATACGACATCCTAGCTAAATATGATCCCTAGTGGGGAGCGCTACACAGAACCAGTAGCGGCACAGCTTGGGACGGTGTTCGCCCAATGTCGGCCAGCGCCGGTCCGATGTGTCATTTCCACTAGGGATGGTTGGAAATGCTAGATTACGTAATTTGGGTCGTTTACTTACAGCTGCATCGGTTCTTCAGAACTCACAATAGGAGTTACTACAATGGTTCTT
Source organism: Ichneumoninae sp. B BG-2022a (assembly GCA_030522725.1). NCBI lineage: Eukaryota > Metazoa > Arthropoda > Insecta > Hymenoptera > Ichneumonidae > Ichneumoninae sp. B BG-2022a. The sequence continues at coordinate 4,976 of JAPYZD010002681.1, forward strand.
AACCTTGGTGGTCCACATGGGGTTGCTCGTGTATTTTGGGGGTCCATGGACTTCAGGTTAAGAACCGCTGAGTTACTGGATTGGAATGGAAGAGCGGTTGACCCGCTCTTCAACAGCCACCTTGCAAAATTCTGTCTCCCTTGAACCGGAGATTAAGAACCGCGGAGTTACTGGATTGGAATGGAAGAGCGGTTGACCCGCTCTTCAACAGCCGTCTTGCAACATTTTGTTTTTCTTGAACCCACTATCATCCGATTTGGTGATGTCCTGATGCCTGATTTTACCTCGTTATTGCGGGGATAACCATCCCATATGCGAATAGGATGGACCTCACCTTGTTTTTAAAGTGTTCAGACATTCCAAGACTTTACAAACTTACGACGGATGGAAACTTAAGAGGTTTGGTCGTAACATTGATACGACCTCCTACCTAAACATGACAATTGCAAATGCTTCTTTGTATCATTTGAATAGTTCACTTAATGCTGCCTTGGTTCGTCACAACTGACCATAAGAGTTACTGCAATGTTTCCTGAGGACCGATCCCTTCTGAATGTCTGATGAAGAGGGACTCAATCTCTTGGAGAATGTTGACTCCCTTGAATCGTCGATTGTCCCATGTTTAGCTGATGCCGTATTTAACCCCGTTGTTAAGGAGTCAACCATGCCGCCTACGAATAGGATGTTACTCACCGTATTTTTCATGTGTTTACATATCTCCAAGTCTGTGCAAAGTTATGATCCGGAGGGGCTCTCGACAAGGGCGACCTGGAATATTTCGTTCGCTGAAGATTCCCGTCCGCGTACCGCAAAGCGGACCGGAGAAGCCACCCCGAAGCTTTGGATTCTATCGTTTCGTTGTCTGTGGCTTCCAGCGCTGTCCGCGGTTCATCGCAGGGTAGATATCGCATCCAACGGCCCCGGGGGCTATACTCGTTCTTCTCATCCTCCGAAACTGCGTCCTAGCAGTTGAGTAGTAACGTCGTCGTACGTCCCAGAATTCTCGGCTTTCACGCTCCACAGTTACAATCGTTCTGCCGGTCAGTCTCTCTATTGTCACCGGCTTACATGAGGATTTACTCGGGAAATTGATACTCCGTTTGTCCACACGGTCGAGCGTCCGTTCATCCTTCCACTTGCTTGCTCTCCATTTCGTCTCTCTCTCTCTCACACATTTCCACTCCCGTCTCTCTCTATCCCTCTTTCGTTTGGAGTTGCGACCACGCGGCCAATGGTAGTTGGTGGTCTCTGTGCCGCGTTGCCCGAACTCAACACGAACGCAGCCCTCGAGAACACGCCAAGCACCCGGTAAATACGAGAGTGGCCTGTCTCCCTTGTTCCCTTGCTCAAACTACGATCCCAGTATTCGCAGTTGCCACTCATCGCCGATCCCCTTAACCCAGAGACATCGATCGAGTCGATGAACATGAACCTCCGTCCCTGTCTATTTTTCGTTTATATCCGACGACATATCCGTGTTTCGCATCTCCTGGTCGACTCGCCCCGGCAGGGAACCACGGCGATTAATCTGCCTGGATGAAAAGACACAAGAGACTTATCTCTCGTGGGAAGTTTTATCTCGATAATGGCTTTGTAAGGATTCTTGATACTTTACTTGGGTTTCCCGCGATGTTGGCTCGCATTGTTGGTTCTCCATTCGCGACTGCACGTGTTAACAGTGGGAACTACGATCGGGGAGTCTTGGTTTTAAAGTCGTACAAAATCATATTTAGGGTTTACTGTAAATATGATTTTGCAATAATTTTATGTATTATTATTTTATTCCATACGTTATATTATATAAACCTGAATATGAATTTAATAAATCATGTTCAGGGTCCACCTCAAACATGATACATGATATATTTTCAAATCTCATCGGTAACAAGGCTTAACACTAAAGATATCTTACTGTTATCAGTACAAGTAAGCGACCTACGTTTCAGATTTTTTTTATATGCATCTTGGACATTACACCCAGGAAAAAAATTTGACGGCCACTGTTTATTAAGATTAAGTACAACATTTATACGATTTAAATAAATATTTATTCCATTTAAGAAACTATTTAAGGGAAAAGTGGTGAATATGGCCCACGTCGATTAACACGTAAATCAATGATATATGGAGCGGGCCATATTCCCACTTTTACCCTACTTAATTAAAATACATATTTATTTAAATCAAATAAATATTTTACTTAATCTCAGTAAACGGTGGCCGTCATATAAATTCTGTTCTGGGTGTACGCACTGGTCCGTCTTACAGCGCAGCCCCTATTCGCCTCTTTCGCCCTAATTCTCGTTCGACCTACGGATGCGACGAGATGCCTCCGATGATCCAATTTTACGCAGCGTGACGCTGCATCGCGAAATACCAAGCTTGAATGGAACGTTGAGAATTCCGATGGCAGTCAGCGTTGCATGAGACCCGGAGCCAACCGGACAGCTTGGCCTCTTATTTGAGAAACATTGGGCCGGGGACCCTATATACATATTCGAACGTTGCAGCCATAGGTGCCTCGTCATCATCGTAAACCAGCGTCTCTCAATATTCTCGTCGACTATCGACAAACAAGTCGTGGTACACGGTAACACCAACGGCATGGGTCGATGGACGGGGGGATGTCATTAGTTGGACAAGCTTGCTTCTACGACGATCGAGCATCAGCGAGCGGGAGTATATAGTAGGTTCGGTCGAAACTTCGCCGGGCAAATCTGCATCGGTGGTACAGCCCTCGTTGAATCGACACTCCGGTGGCTCGTAGTTCTCATCGTCGGCTCCGTCGTCGACGTCGCAGCCGTCGTTGTCGTCATCGGGCGAACGGGAGACCGAGAGACGCCTGAAACCAAGAGGCCACAGCGAGCTGATGGTCCTACATGGATTCGGTTAAGGAGAAGCATATCCTCGGTGGTGATGCAACATGCCGATACAACGTTCGGTAATCGGGTACACAAGTGCTCTTGTATGAGCCTCCGGTCTTCTACCCCTTTCCTAACCTACCCTTTCTCCCCGTGTACGTGGGGGCACTATGGCTGTCGTCGTTTTCGTATCGCACACCTACGGTGCGCCTCGTAGTTGTGCCACATCCATCTGGACTCTGCGTGTTGGATTTGTTGGTATCCGGTCCTCTGTGCATTGTCCGTCATTGATGTCTAGTTTCTCTGGTTTTTCTGTCTTGCTTCCCGCGTAGAAAAAAGTCGTATGGGAATAGTACATTACTGCACGAGGGCGAAAAACGTTTTCCTAACGAGTGTGAGTTTGCAGCACGCGCCGCAGGCGAGTTCTGTAATCACACGAGTTAGAAAAAGTATTTCGCACGAGGGATGTACGAAATTTTTCTTCACAAGGTGCGAAAATGGCGGTTTTACGCACGCGAAGCTGGCGGAAAAGCGGCCATTTCCGCACCGAGTAATGAAAGTCTATTAAATTGAGTGTGGATGGAGTGTGGGAAATAGTACGGAAAAGAATATTGGATGGAGTATAATCTGAATATGGGTTTTGTTCAGTTCCCAGATTCATCCCATACACTTTTCCAGACCTCTTTGCCAGCCACCGCGTACGACCTCGACAAATTTCGAGCGATCAACCCCATACACTTTTCCAGAATCTTTCCCAGTCATCGCGTGCAACCTCAAAAATTTTCGACCAATCTATCCCATACTCTTTTCCAGACTTTTTCCCACCAACTGCTTTAATAGGACATTTTTCAAGGTTGTACGCGATGACTGAGAAAGAGTCTGGAAAAGAGTACGGGATTCATTGTACAAACATTTTCGAGGCTGTATGCGATGACTGGGAAAGAGGCTGGAAAAGTGTGTGAGGTTAATGGCATGAAAATGTTCAAGGTCGTACGCGATGGATGGTAAAGAGTCTGGAAAAGTGTATGGGATAAATATGGGAACTGAACAAAACCCATATTCAGATTATACTCCCAATATTCTTTCCCATACTATTTCCCATATTTCACCCATACTCAATTTAATGTACCTTCCCATAGGTACTACCTTTTTCTACGCGGGTGGATATTATTCTCGTTATTTTAACGAAATCGAAGACATCTAACATGACGGATGTCTCGCTGGATGTCTCGCTGGATGCACTCAGAAAAATAATTTATTTGACGGCCACCATTTATTTGGTTCAAGTAAAATATTTATTTGATTTAAATAAATATTCATTACATTAAAATAAATATTTATTTAATTCAAGTAACTATTTACTTAATTTAAATAAATGTTTGTTTAAATTAAATAAAACATTTTACTTAAACCAAATAAACGGTAGCCTTCAAATAAATTTTTTTCTGGGTGTGTCCGCTGGATGTCTCGCTGGGTGTCTCGCTGGGTGTCTCGCTGGGTGTCGCGCTGGGCGTCTCGCTGGATATTTTGGGTCCCGTGAAGACATCGAGCAAGATATCTCAAATATCAGACATCAATGAAGGGCCCAGTGTACAAGGAACTCCGTGATTTCGATAAATCGCTCGTTCGATTGTTATAAACCGAGAGAAAACGAGATCCACTCCGTCGGAGGATGAGACAGTTCCCGATGGTTCACGGATCATTAGCGCGTCTGGTATGGGACTCGCGCCATATCCACCGGATCAAACAGACATACAAGCTTCACCCGGATTCTCGTCTCTGGTAATGCGCGTGTACTCGGTCAAATGGAATAAAGGCCGACACTCATATCCATTCGGCGATTCAAAGTCCCTCTTCTTTCAATCTTATTCTCGGGCATCGCTATTCAGGTCATTCGCGCGGGGTCTTCGCCGTTTAAGTAATGAGCCTTAACGCTCTCGACTTTTCTCACTTTCCCACATAACTCGCTTCTCGTTTTTTTTCGTTGTATCGTTCCATTTGCCTTCTCTGTTCTCTGCGCAATTTTTTTTTATGCCTTTTCTTCTCACGATGGGCAACATTTTTATTTTCGTGAAAAAAAAAATGTTTCGAGATTTTTATGTCAGCGTACTAAAAATGGTCGAAAACGTCGAGAAATGTGTTTTTTAGCTGGCGTCCGGATGTATGTGTATGTATGTGTGTGACAGCGTGCATCGCTTAGAACGACTACACTCGGAAACGGCTTAGGATAGCGGGTTCAAATTTATTATAGGATATCGCAAACTGAAATTGGCAGATTGGGTCGTTTTAAGGCAATTTTTATTCTATTCCTCAGCGCTGATCACGAAACTATAACTCATTTTACTCTTTGCGTGATATTTAATTCAGAAATTCAGATCAATTGGGACTATGGGATTTTTAAAAGATTAATTTCAGAAAAATTGAAAATGTTCAAAATCCCAGAAAATTTAAACGATTGGATCAATGTTTACCAAATTTTTTTTAATTCAGAAGAATTTTTGGCAACTTATGTAAATTGTGTCGCATTAACTGCATGGACATTTGTGCAATGCACGCGGTGATGTGTGAAATACACCGGCGCGGGGCGAGGGGGCGGTACGGGTATCTGTGAGCGTAGTTAATCGAATATAAACTGGTTTACGAAGTTGGAAACTTAATCGAGTCGGTCATGCTTTCGACGAACGGATCTGATCCAATTTCGATTTTGACAAGTACGAGAGAGTGAGAGAGAGAGAAAGACATAGAGAAGCGTGGCGCGAACGCTCGCGTGTACACCCTTCCGTCCACAGGTTTATTGTGTGCTCTAGATATGACACTCGTGCGGCAATGTCACACACGCGACATACGTCTCTTGCCGCTGCTGCATACACAGATCCATATCGACGAGGATACACGAGTGGCTTCGGTAACATTCCGGAAACCGGATTACGGAAGTGGAATCAATTCGTGCTTTTGCCACATGCATAACAAACAAACATATTCCCGTGTGGCTCATATATGAATACATATCCACATATACTATATTTCATATTTGCAAATATTTTGATAAAATTATATTTTCATTAATCGTACACTGCCGGTTTGCACTCTTAAATACCAAATGTTAATTACTTAATTTTGTGCACCTGTAGCTAAATTGTTCATGATTATAAAAATTCAATATCCAACTCTCGGACAGGAGCGCTCAATTTACCGTCAAACGCATCCATGAATATTTCGCTAAAATCCGATTAGTGTTACGATGGGATACTAAATTCGAGAGGAATTCGTAACAGAGTATTGAGGGATACCTTTATTAACACACGTATCGAATAAAAGTTCTGTTAAGTTTTTAATTTTGTTTAATTATTATTTTACCCGATATCTCTCTGTCTATGATACTTATGGCACCGGCTAGTTTTATTATCGTTATTATTATCGTTATTATCAACCGTCGAATATTTCGTTTTCCGTATCGAATCAGAAATTTTTCGAACGTACTTCAGTAATACGGCCTGACCGGAATATCTCGAGGCAAAATAGAAAACATGATATGAAATTGCACATTTCGCGTTGCGTTTGGCACGTACGGACGGACGAAATGCTGCTTTCGACAGGTAAACACAGCTTTTTTCCACTCCCCGGACTGCGTCGTACGTTTGCCGCCGCCTCCCATACCTATACAGTAGCTGAGTGTATTAAGAGCCCTGCAGCCAACAGCATTGCCCCATATATATAATATATATGGGGCAAACTATAACGGGAAATACATTATATGTATTACCCGTTTCCATTCACTATCGTTTCTTTCATTGTTTTTTTTATTTTCTCTTTGCTGAAAGACTGCATTATCTCGTTTTATAAATTTAACGCCCAATCCATCAAATGTTTATTAATTTCGCGTAATATCTATAAATATAAATTAAAATCTAAAGTTCATTATTCCCTTGTCATACACTGTAAAAAGAAATTGTAAATTTAATGTACAATTGTGATGAAAAAGTAATATACATTATCATTGAAATTAAAGTAAATTATGAAAAATAAAGTATTCTGAATGTTTTTAATACACTGAACATTAATATTTCATCACAATTGTACATGAAATTTAATATACCAGTTTTTTTGCACAAAAACTTTCAGTTCGGTACATTAAATTCCATACGATTTTTTTTGTTTAAGGTAAAGAGTACACGGCCCGTGGAGTTATCATACATTTTTATGAGATGTACAGAAACGTTAAATATTAGGAAATATTTTTTCCCCCTTCTTCAAACTTTTCGAAACATTTGGATTCTGACTGGCGAATATTTGATTTACTGTACAATCAATCAGAGGCGAGCTTTTTTAAAGTAATTTTGGTAACCTATGAATGAAAAGTGCTACTTTTCCTGCCGAGAGTGGCAAAAGTACCGCTTTACAGCCAAGTATATTATTAATACCCGGGGCATGCGCATATCGGACCGATCTTACTTTACGCACTCTTCAGCGTGCGTAAAGTACAGCGCATACGCAGTAGGTTTTACTGTACAGCGCCACAATCAGGAGGCACGGAGCGGCACTTCTCCTGCCTTCATTGCAACAAATATTGCGCGATACTAGTGCGGTGTAGCGAACATCATCCAAAGACTCTCTACTGAGTATAAAGTTCGTTTTACCGCACTTATATCGTAAATTACTATAACTGTATTTATGTCTCGATCGATCTTCAAAAATTGTTATTTCATCCCAATTTTCGTCGAAAGCCCCTTTTACCTCACAGGTAATCCGGGTATATATTGTAATTGCAACGTATGAAAAATTCAGACGCTCATCCAATACATGCTCCAGTGAGACGACTTATAGCTTAATCCAGCGTTTGGCCTCGTTTTACAGCTTACGTTTTTTTTTTGCTTAAACGCCGTGGCCCCGCTGAAGCTTTCGGTTGGTTAATTATACGGAAAAGAAGGTGTCGCTCGGGAGACAAGAATTGCCGAGTCTTTGTCCCCCTCGACCCCCCCCCCATCCTTCTCTTTCGTAACTGGTCACCCTGTGCTCCTCTCCCGTCTTCTCAGTCTCCGCTCTTTATCCGCTCAGGGGCCGTATAAACACTGGTATTAAAGAGAGATTAGTCGATGGTAGAGAGGAAAGCCAGGAGACTGTACTCGGTTCACCGGCGAAAGAGTAAAACGAAGAGAAAAATAAGATAACGGGGGATTTGAACCTTCCAGAGCGGAAGGTTGATGAGAAGACGTACCCTTCTTTTTTTTTGTTTGCTTTTTTATCCGTCCTGCCTCCGGCTCCGATAAGACAAAGACGTTAAAAATTCACACTGCACGTGTGCGAATGTATACGGGACTTCTCGAATACTGAACTTGAAATAGGATGAATGCATGGAGTATGTGAATATTTTCTTTATGGGAAGAAATGCTGCTTGCGCCGATTTTGTCATAGTCACCGTTTTTTCAGATTCTAGAACGGAAAAAAATAATTGGTTGCCCCGACCAACTGTTGGGTTGAATACCCTTTGGAGGCTAATTTGCTTCGATGGACGAAATAATTGGCTGCGCCAAAAGTTTGTTGATTATCACGCAATCGATTGGTTGGGACAGATAGTTGGTTTGTTGGTTTAATAATTTGATTGGTTGCCGAACAATTGATTTATTGGCCCAACTAATTAATTTCTTGGTCCAACCGATTACTTTCATGGTCCAACCAATTAATTTCTTGGTCCGATCGATTACTTTCATGGTCCAACCGATTAATTTCTTGGTCCGATCGATTACTTTCATGGTCCAACCGATTAATTTCTTGGTCCAAATAATTAATTTCTTGGTCAAACCGATTACTTTCATGATTCTGAACATATCTCCATGATATTAAAATTCATCAAGTTATAACGGATGCGTTTTGCACCGCGCAAATTTCAGGAAGTTCACTTAGAGAATAAAATTCCACAAGTGAACGATTTTTTTTCTTCCTAAAGCAGTGCATTGCCAAATACTTGGCAAATATATAAATTGGTGCATTGAGAAAAAGGATGGTATTTCCTACTATAACGAATAGTTCCCAGGGAGGACGTCTATATAGATAGTTTGTGATAGCATATACTCAATTGATTAAACTATAATTATAGTTACAACTACAAGCTTTGGTCATTGCCGTAACTGTAAAATGTAGACGTCCCCCCTGGGAACTATTTACTATGTAAGTTTTTCTCAGTGTGTCATGCATATATCTTCAGAGTCATTTACTTTCTTAGCCAACCAATTAATTTCTTGGGCGAAACGATTAATTTCTTGGCCCAAAAAATTAATTGGACAGCAAACCAACTTAATTTGTCGTCCCAACCGAATAAATCGTCAGGATAAACTAATTATCTTTCCCCGTGAAACCTTCCGACCCTTCTCGAGCTCCCACAGTCTACCATCTCTTATATTTCCAACGCGAAACACTTGCTCTCAGTACATCCGTTCCTGATATTTGAATAAAGGAAATCTCTGTAGAACTCAAATTGGCATTCCAGCAAGCACTTCCTACGCGATTATTTATTTTCAACCACAAGTAGCCAATTGAATCACAAATAAAACGAAAATAAAAAACGGGCTAAAATAAAAAGAAATAAATAAACAAACCTACAAAAATTTTTCATTAAATTTCTTCGAGCTTCCGCCAAAGAGATAAGGGTGTTTGATGCACGTGTCCAGCAGACTGGTAAACTTTGACATAACAGTTGTACATGCATTCGATTCGAAAAAAAAACAAAAATAGAGAAATAAAAAAAGATAACAACTCTTTCACCGAACTACTCGCTAATAGAACCAACGACTGTCGGAGTATTCGTCGAACGAGGCGGAAAATAGGGCGAAATTTTCGATTTCAGTTCATTCGTGCGTCGGAGGGGGTTGGGAGGGGAAGAGAGGGGGAGGGGGTATATCGAGGCTTTGCGGCGAGTGTTCTATCTCCATGGCACTTCGTTTGTATTCCATTCCCCTCGACGTGTGTAGTACGAGGCGGGAAATCAGATCACTGTTCCGGTGAACGTTCACGGTTAGGAGAGTGAGTGGAGTCAGAGAGAGAGCCTATCGGTTGGTCACGGGCTTCGCCTAGCTGGCGGCGCGTTAATAACCGGAATTGCACCTTGAACGATCCGCCCTAGTCGTTGATTGGTGAAGCATCGTTCGTTCCGTGGAAACTGTGCCATTCCCAAACTGCGCGCCTACCGACTTTTTTTTCCCTTAACTCGCGCGCCCTGTAAACATCGATGAAGACGCGCGCATGCGCAGAAGCACAAGTGTGAAATTTAATGATTGTGTTAAAAAAAAAAAATCCCTACAAAAATGCATGGATTAATCGATTATTTAATTGGTCAAACCGATTATTTTCATGATTCTGAACATATCTCCACGATATTAAAATTCATCAAGTTATAACGGATGCGTGCCATTCGCAAACTGCGCGCCTACCGACGATTTTTTTCCCCTAACTCGCGCATTCTGTAAACATCGATGAAGACGCGCGCATGCGCAGAAGCACAAGCGTGAAATTTGATGATTGTGCTTTAAAAAAAATAAAAAAAATCCCTACAAAAATGCATCCCTTTTCGTATTATTTATACGGGTACGGTGTTACGAACGCCGAGGATTTACGAAAATTCGAACGATCCGACTAGTGTCGGCTCGCGAGACCAAAGATACAACTGCCGGCCCGGCCGGGGTGGCGTAGCGTGGAGCCCTCTCGGAGTACGCGCATTTAAATGTTCCGTTCGATCGGTCTCATGCATTATTTAGTTTAGGGCGGCGATGCGAGGCAGAACTGCGAGCACGGTGGCGGTGGCGGCTCGTTTCGCAGGGACCGCATCGTTTCGACGCGTCCGGCTACAGCACGCCGAAACTACGTACGTAACCCGTACGCGGTCCACGCGGCCGCAACCGTTGAAAAATAAACGTACACCGTACGTACAGGCTTACGTTCGTATGTGTATACATATATAAGTATATGTACATATAGTATATATATGTATATATATATATATATATACTATACATAGGCGAGTACCTATGGACGTAGGTACCAGGGCGTAAGCGTTCACGAACGATCAGAGTGCGTTCCGCGGAAGCAACATTTTCGAGGGTGTTGCGCGATCGGTGAAAGTTAAAAATGCTCGATGGATCGTTCGTATTCATTTGTGTACAAAAGTTTCGAGTGAAAGGGAGACTGTGTGGTACAGACGAAATTCTTTTTTTTGTATTTTTTTTTTTTTTTACAAAATGTTTAAACATTTTATTATTTTAGCACTTTAGAGGGAATTTGTTAGACTTTTTTATCGCACCGTTGATTTAAGGCCATGTGAAAGATGTACCACGCGACATATGAGTGCGATCGAGATAGATGCATTTTTCGAATCAATGCCATTTAAAATCGGTTGACGTTTCGGATAAAATGAAAGCATCATCGGACGCGGTATTAAATTGTCCGCTAATGCTTTGCTTTTTTCCGAAAAGACTACGGTCTCTGAGTCGCATCAATTACAGATTTTGGTTACCGACTGAGTCGATTCACATGTCCTTAAAGAAATTTCTGGAGATCAGAGTGTGTTCCGTGGAAGCAACATTTTCGAGGATGTTGGGCGATCGGTGAAAGTTAAAAATGCTCCATGGATCGTTCGTATCCATTCGTGTACAAAAGTTTTAAGTGAAAGGGAGACTGTATGGTACAGATGAAATTCTTTCTTTTTGTATTTTTTTTTTTTTACAAAATGTTTAAACATTTTATTATTTTTACACTTTAGAGGGAATTTGTTAGACTTTTTTTTATTGCTCCTTTGATTTAATCAAATGCCTGGAGACGATGCGTTTCACTGTTCGCTGCCTATGCCCCAATCTTGTCGAAATATAGTCTTTAAAGCATCGTTAAAGGGGACCCACGGGCGGTATCAACCAATTTTTACTGTGCAGTTTCGGGGAACTTAAGAACTCATTAAAACGCCAGGAAACAAACTCCGTCGGTACCAAAAAATGTTAATAATTTTTGCTCCCTCATAGAGGAAGCTTTGTTTTCGTAAAAAAAAAAAACAATTGCGGTTTTAATGTCGGAATACTGAAAATAGTCTAAAACGTCGAGAAATATGATTTGTAGCTGGCGTCCGGATGTATGTGTGTGTGTAGGTGACAGAGTTGCATCGTTTAAAATGACTATAACTCGGAAATGGCTTGAGACAGCGAGTTGCAATTTGGTACACTAGTAGAGCGATCACGTCGCTTCGTTCAGTGCTATTTTTATGAACATGGCCCAATTGGAGATTTTATGCGATTTTCAATTTTTTGGAAGTTCTCTTCGGTAGCTCTAACTTGCGTAAATTTTGAGCTATCGTCCTAAAACTGCACATAAATATATTATTTTTTTATAAGGGATTCAACAATTTTTCCCTAAACGCAAGATATTACCATCGTCGTCTGGCAGCCGAGCAGGTGCCAATAATTCGGTTGTCCCGTTAGGGCAAAAAGATGGGAGTGGTGCGTTTCACTGCGATCCACCGGCTAGACGACTTTTTGCAAGTGCCTATAAACGTCGGAACGATAAAAAATAATTTAAAAGATTTTGGTATACTAAAACTTTATAGTCTTATCTATGTTTGTGACAATACATATGTGAGTGGAGGTATGAACTCAAGGTAATACACCATAATTGGAGAAATCCGGTTACAAGTTCGCAGTGACGTATCGAAAGGTCACATATCGAAAAATCGGCGATCCCCACTTCTAAGTAAATCGCAAATGATGCCACATACTTCACGCTACTGCCGAGATAATTTCAAGTTTTCCCGTGCTCCATGAGAAGTCCGGAATTTTTTTATTGTTTTATTTTTCCAAATTCCACCGTATACTCTGCCGGGTTTTTACGGAACCCCATCCCGATTCCCCCCTAGCACTCCCTACCCGCACTCAGCTAAGCTACCTAACTTCCAGTGCGTCCGTAGCCGACTT